>JASDQU011249123.1:14315-25413 GCA_032191745.1 Picea mariana
CACTCGGGCTCCTTGGAGGGTAAATCCACAATTACTACATGGAAGCTTGCACCAAGGTGAAAGTCTGTTAAGCAGGTCACCATTGTAACTATTCCACCATATCCTATCCCCTTCTTGACTTGATCATGCAACGTTAGATTTCATCATCGAATAGTATGCTCATCGAGAGAAGTTTTGTTTGCTTGGTTTTGATTCCTATATTTTATTAGCGTATGTTGTTTATTTTTGTTAGTTGGCCCTAGATTTTTAGTGTGTACTATTATTCTCCAAAATTGAGCCTATAGACGATAAAGGTCTTTTCCGATCATGTAGGATGAAAGGGATGCCTCCGGAAGGCTACCAACCCTTACCTCCTAACCCTTCAGAAGACAACTACCATGGAGAGGTAGAAAATCAATCTAACGTTTGAAGTGTTGTTGCTCCTTCGTTAGATAACTCAGAAGGCGCTTTGGTTACGGTTGAGAATACCACTCCTCACACTACATATGTGTCAGTAACCCCTCTCGAACCACTTTTTCTTTGTTTAGACTCCCTTGGGAACGTCATAGACGAAGAGGTCCCACAGTTACCTACGAGAGTTTTTACTGACACATATATGGGATCCACAGAACCAACCTTCGGTGATGAGAATAGGACTCCTGTTTGTCCTACCACTGCAGTAGATACAAATCCCACACATGTTTTTTCTCTATGGAGGACTTCATCAGGATGCAATCTCTATGAGAATTTTGAATCCTTTCGACAACCCTTCAATCCTCATGACCCTCCTGTTGAAAGTGGGCAATATGGTCAAACGATGAATCACCCCATTGATCAGGTCATTAACCCTACTATTGTGTCAATACAAGTCTATCCTAATGCTGGAATCATCACCCCTACTCATTCCCAAGGCACTTCGATCCCTACCCCCACTTTTACAAACTTTCGCTCTACAACTCCACATGTTTCGCATGATCCTGCTGGGACATCTTTTCACCCGAGAATGCAGACCCTTGTTGACCAAATACAACCGACTGGAGGGAAACCACCATCTAGTGGACCTGTCCCTCCTGGAAGACCACCATCCTATGGTAGGCCTACCCCTCCCAGGGGACAACCCCCTTTTCATGTTCTTCCTGGAGGGCAACCTCCCTTTTCCAGTCATACCCCAGTCATTAATCCACCGCTAGCAAGGGGGCAACCTTCGTCTACTAGAAACCCTTCACAATCCTGGGGAGTATCTTTCGGAGGCACATTTACCCAAACCCATGTTAGGGGCCACTTATATCATAACCCACAAGGAGGAGTATCAAATCTTGTTCCTTCTGGACCATATTATGGACAACCTTATCCGGGCAGAATCCCCAACACCACCTAGAGTCCTCAAGGACAACAACCTTATTCTCCCCATGGGTCTAATGTGTATCCGCCTCTGGGATCTACTCCTTACCCTCCTTAAGGGAACAATGTTCATCCTCTTTCTGGGCAAACGAATCACCTGAATTATAATGCTCATAACCCAACGGGTTATGCAAATGTTTCTTAGCCATCATCGAATCCTGTTTATCCTAGGCAACAAAAACCGTATGTAGGAGGAACTACTGGTTACAACTATCCACCTAACCCAGTTTATGGTCCTACTGGTGTTCCTATGCCACACCAGTATCATCAACAAATTAACTGACAACTACCTTTCCTTGTGACTCTGGATCTCCTAGACTTGTCTCGGTTAACCAATGATCAAATTTTTCATTCACCAGTTTGGCCAGTTATTCCAGCTAAACTTCCTTCTGATATTCTGAAATTTGACGGAAAATCTGGCAAAGATCCAAATAACCATGTGATTACTTTCCATTTGTGGTGTTCATCAAACTCCCTCATGGATGATTCTATACGTTTGTGTCTTTTCCAGCGAACACTTACTGGCTCTGTAGCAAAGTGGTATATTGAACTACCACGTGCTTCTTTTCATGATTTCAACTCCCTTGCCATATCTTTCCTCATGCACTTTCAACTACCTATTCGCTACGAGACGGGTACTAAAATCTTGACCTCCCTTCATCAAACTGAATCCGTGCATATCTCTGACCATATTCATGAGTGGAGATGACGACGAAGGATGATCAAGGTAATCATTCCTGACATATTATTGGTGGAATGGTTTACTAAATCACTTTTACCCCCGATCACTCTCGATGTCACTATGGGTGGCGCGATCACCGAGGAAGAAACCATTGCTCGGGCTCAGTACTTAGATTTGGTTTATTCACAATATGGTACTTTGTATGATTTGCTTCTGAATGATGCTTGAGCTAATACCGATCCATCCAAGCCATCATCCTCATCTCATGCAGACGATGTTATCGGTTCCATCAAAAATCAATCTACTTCCCAATCGACCACACTCTCCTCTACCTCCCCCCAAACTCATATCTTTGAGGATGTAGTTCAATCTACCCCTTCACAACAATCCAGAGGTAAGAAGAAGACAAAAAATAAATCAAAAAATACTAATAACAATGAACAACCAAAAAATCAAGATCAAACACCTGCTACCGAAAAGAAGCCACAACAGAAACTAAAATTCCCGTGTATCATTTGTGGTGACGATCAATACACTCAAGATTGTCCACATCGCAATGAAGTGGCCAAACGTTTTCAGGGAAATTCACAACCCGCTGTGCTTACTCAACCTTTTCTACAACAACAATCCATGGTTGCTCAAACCCCCTCTGTTGGGGGTAGTACTAGCCATCCTCATGATGAGGCCTTGACGAGTGAACATATTTATATGTTTAATATGATTAATTTGAACACTTTCTCTAAGACATACGACACACCAGGTAACCCTGACAAAGGAAAAGACACTAATGGTACCGGTACTTTACCGGATCCATTACCATCCTCTGTTAGTCCTCCATTGGTTAATCCTCCATCTGGACCACTTCAGATTGAGAAACCTACGTTCGAATCTATCCTACGCCCTCCTAAGAGCACTATCAACAAAGCTACCTTTAATCCTAGTTCACGTGCCACCCAGAACTACAACATTGTTGAATATTTGGCTCAAGCACCGTGTGCTATGTCTGTGTTAGAAGTTCTACAACACTGCCCTAGTCAACGTAGAATTCTCTTGGCTACTATCGACGTTGTTGATCCTGAGTTGTCCAACCATATCATGTTTAACCTGGATAATTATGCCTCTCGACTCTCCCACCAACTTGCTTTCCAAGTTGATGTTGTTTTTCACAATCAACAGATCCACCGAACTATTATGGATGAGGGAGCCTTAACTTGTGTCATGTCTTTAGCGTGTTGGAAAGGTTTAAATTCACCCACACTTAACAAATCCCCAACAATGTTATGCGCTTTCGATGGGCGCGGTTTCCAACCCCATGGGATTTTACAGTCCCTGCCTATCCAATTGGGTGGAAAAACTGTCACTATTGATGTCGAGGTGGTCGATGCTCCCCTCGATTACAACTTCTTACTTAGAATAAGTTGGTTTTATGCTATGACTGTTGTTACCTCATCGGTCTTTCTATGTGTACAATTTCCTCATCAGGGAAAAATTGTCACTGTTGATCAGTTAGATTTCTGCACGACCGATGCTCGCGCTCCCGCTACCAACAATATTCCTTTCTTGGGAGACCATAAGATCACCTATGAAAGCGTTGGTGTTGGCTTACTA
Organism: Picea mariana; assembly: GCA_032191745.1. Taxonomy (NCBI): domain Eukaryota; kingdom Viridiplantae; phylum Streptophyta; class Pinopsida; order Pinales; family Pinaceae; genus Picea; species Picea mariana. Next base: position 17,986 of record JASDQU011249123.1, read on the forward strand.
AAAGATTCTAGCCTCATGGGTACCTTCCCTACACCACTTCTACCGACTACACATCATATTGCCACTGTCGATATGATTTGGACCGTGGCTTATCAATCTTTGGAATCATCTGACCCTTGGATTATACCTAGTCTGTTGGAATTCGATGCACTAGGTGACACTGTGCCACTTAGTCCAGCCGAAACATCATCCGTTTCTATCCAATCCGCTTCTCCCTCGTCAGATGACCAACATCTATTGGCACCCAACGGTTACTCAATGCCATCACGGTTAAGTTCCTTGTCGTCTGCGATCGACTACATTTTCCCAATTTTTCCTTCTAATGAATCTATTAAGGAAATGTTGAGCATTGACGAGCTACCTCAGGATGATAACCATCATCGATCCTGTTTTCTTCCCCCTCGTGAAGAAATACGAGTAGATATACACTCTATCTCCCCTCCTGCTGTCAATTTTCCATCGTCTACCATGCCTTCAACTTCCAACAACTTGGATCCGGTCGTTGACATGGTGATCTCTTCGGTAGGGATCTTGGAGCCTGATCTCCTTACCCCTGTCGCAACCCTCGACATGTATTCCTTCCAGAGTGATTTTATTCCACCCAGTGAAGATCTCTTAGAAGCCATGACCGAGTTTTGTCCCTTGACATGGTGTTCTTCCAGAGATTTATTCTCTTGGAAGCCATGATCAAGAAGAGTCCACGAGCATAGTTTTTCTCTCTGTGGCAAGCTTGTTAAAAAATGAAACATAGGTCATGAGCATAGTTTCTCCTCTCTGTGGCAAGCTCATTAAAAAATGAAACAGAAGCTTTGAGCATAGTTTTCCTCTCTGTAGCAAGCTCGTTAAAAAATGAAATAGCAATCTGGGGCTTGCACCCAAAGCCCTGAGCATAGTTCTTTTCCTGTGTCAAGCTCATTAAAAAATGAAACAGTCACCTCTCTTGAACCTTCATTTCATCCACTCTTATCCTTTTTCTCCATCTAGTAGAGAAATTGGTGACAAACTCAAAGTCGATGCATGAATTGAAGCTTGGAGGGCATGTCTCTAGCCTTTGATGATCATTCTGGAGTTAAGCCACTAGATTTCAAGATGGGGGTATACCGAGCTTAGTCTTTGTTCTTTCTCGTGCTCATAAATACATGAGAATGGAACCGGGTAAAATTTTATCTCTTTTTCGAACCTGCATGGTTAAACGAAAAAGGAACCCCTTGAAGTCGTCTTTGAGCTCTTTTCAGACTCTCTAAACATGAAAAGATTGTCAAGTGATCTTGCTTCCTTTCCCACTCGTTAAAAGGTTTGAAAGGGTATCTTTCGAGTGATAATTTATCTCTTTCTTGGCCTCACGAGAATAACATTACAAAAAAGGACAACATTGGAATCGTCTTTAAGTTGTTTTCATACTCTCTAAATATGAAAAACCACTGATTTTACCTTCTCTGGACTCGTTAAACAATTACACATTGAAGGGCCCATACAAGACTGAACCCTTACTTCTTCTAGTTCGTTAAACAAGGGAAGAGGGACTTATTGAAGGTGATTCATATCGATCATGTGTTACCCTCCTCGAGCTCGTTAAATTAAAAAGAGGTACTTGTTTATTTGGATGGGGGAAAATTGAAAGAAGCAAGATGAGCAGTTTTTTGAGAACACTACCAGTATCTCTTACAGTCGCCCTTGAACACGACACTTTGTCTTTGCACGCATTTAAAATTCATTGAACCTCTACATTGAGCCAATCCTTTGAGTTTCTTTTACTCCTTTAGGTCACCCGACGAAATTCACTGTATCCATTGCATTATCGTGTTTTGGTCCATGTCAAGTTTTTGTTGTTGTGCCTCAGTGTTAAAGGGAAGCATCTTCCTCAAGAGTCAGCCATCATAAATATCCTGTTTCAGTCCCCGTGTCAGTCCATGTTCATTTGATCTACCAATTACATCTCTATGTCAGTTTTGTGTCGTTGATGGGGGATACATCAAGGCCCTCATTCGACGAGTCTATTCCTGTCGACTTCAACACATTATCCAGGAACTAGACTTAGAAACTAGTTAGTACCTTGGGACCTGCATGCCTCAATGGCAAGCCTCCTCATGTCCGACAGTGGGTTTGCATCATTGACCCCTAATCGGATGATTCCATGGATGTTCGACTTCAGTTCATCTATTCACATTTGTCAAAATGTACTAGAGTACCTTGAGAATCATTGACATCAATGGTGATCTCCCTCTCACTTGTTACCGATTTACATCATTGATCGGTAATCAAGTGGTTTTTGCCATGTTTGACACCAGGACATCTATTCACATGGTTAGATTCATACTACATCGGGATCAGTAAGAATACCCTGGGTTGAGTCATCACTCTTATATGTACTTTTCCCAGGTTGCGAAGGAGTTCTATTGAACTATGACACATATACGTCTTGTATGTCTTGTCATCTCGTAGATCCAGTGTGTATTGTTTGTGGCTATGATCAGTTCAGGTCATAGGAGTATAGATCCACATTGTATCTATAGTGGCTATACCATTTTGTCAATATAATGGATTTGTAGTGTATTTTATGGCGTCCATACCAAAAAGTCTTTATCACTCAATCATAGGTATGCATGCCTTGGGTTTTGAAACATGTCATAATATTTGTTTGATGGTTGTGTACAGCTTTTTTCGGTTTCTCTGCATCCATACCCTTGCTCGAAAAGTATACAAAGTACTTCAGTCATCATCGTCTTCTAACTTTGTACTTTGGGGGGCAATCTATTACACCTCAAAATTACTCACTCCTATAGTGTCGCAAGTGTCGTCATTACGAGTGTTGTAAGTGTCACATCTTTTCCACAAGTGTCACATCTTGACCACAAGTATTGCAAGTGTCACAAACAGTATACTTCCATATTGCCTATGTCATGCCTCTAATGACATCATAAAGACACTTAAGACACCTCAAAGGTTAGTTTGGAAGGAGAGAAATCACTTGACAGAAAGTACAAGCCTTTTGACATTGAAAAAACCACAAAAAAATGGATTTTGGAGAGGAGCGCTCCCCTACCCACTGTCAGGGAGTGCTGACACTCCACGAGTCTCTTTGGAGGTGTTCTTGAGCGCCCTATGCACCCTTTTGGGGGAGAGCTACCCTTTTTTAGCAAATTCTGGGTTTGTTGAGGCAAATAAGGGAAGAATCCCTCAATTCCTGAAGGTAGTTGGATTCGAATAGATGGTCAAGGCATGATCTTAGGGGAGATCCTCAACTGAAGGAGAAGAATCCTCAACTCATCCCAAATATCTATCAAGTGTTTGGACCTCTCCAAGGTTATATAAGGAGGCCTTATCATGGTGAAAGGTACAAGGAATATTGAGAATTATACCTAAATTATAATCTCATAAGAAGGTATTGACAATGAAAATTGAGAATTACATCAAACTTATGATCTCATGAGTGAGATTTCATCAATGAAATCAGTGGAGATTGATTGAGCAAAGGGGCTGGACAAGGAGAACGGGAAGAGGCTGCTACACATTCATTCAAAGGATTGGCCTATCAGGGAGTTCAAGATCGAAGCTCATCCAGGACTTTTCAAGGACAAATGTCACTTATAAGGTACATATATTTCTCCTTCTCTTTCATTCATTAGCTTGATTAGATCTAAAATGAAGTCAGTGTCCATGTTAAGCACCTTCTGTCTTGGTCTTAGGGGTCTAGAGGCCAAGAGGGAATCCACTTGTCTGCAGGGGGATTCACCTACAACATAAAGGTTATCTAACATTGGGAAAAATGCATTTATGTTATAGCCTAGATCGCATAAAGAGATTTAATGAAGTTATAACAGACTCAAAACTTTGGTAATCCAAGATTGTGAAAAATGCATGAGTTTTGATTTTTTAGCCAATAGCTACTTCGATAAAAACAATTTAAATATTATAAAAAATAACTATTATGTTATTCCTATGTACAAATTTGGAAAAGAAAAACATATTTGTGGTCAAAGGGTAAAGTAATTCATAGTCAACGATGAATCAATTGCTAGTGGATTGCCTTCAGCAGGGACTAATAATAGCGTAGAAATTTTCTCATTAATACTTAAAAATAAATGTGTCATATGTTGTATCTAAGACTTTGGTTTTTGGTCCCATTGCCAATAACGCATAAAATCTCGATGATCCCCCTTGCTAATAACCCTTATGAACCCATATTAATAAACCCTATAGTCCTCTGCCTAACAACATCCATGACTCTTAAAACACATATAGCCACCTTACTAATAAACCATATGATCACTTTTCTAATAATAGTTATGACCCTTATAACCTTTATGATACTGATGATAATATTAACCCATTAACCCATAAAATAGGAATGGTATCCTAAGTACTAACCCCTATGTTATTTATCATAATATTTGCTAGGATCCTTATAACCCCTATGGTAGCTATGTTAATTAATCATAAGACCCATATGGTCCAAATTATAAATCCTTGAACCCCTTTGCCCCTTACTATTAACATTTATGGTCTTGTCCTTAATAAACTTAGGATCCTTATAAATCCTATGGTCAAAGTAATTATAATATCCCCTAAACTATATGCTAGTATAAACCCTAACCCCTATTCCGGTATAAACTCTAACCCTACACTAATATAACTCCCAACTCTATTCTCATATAACACCTAATCCCTAATATATTAAAATCTTCAAACTATAATATATTAACATAATAATAACCCTAATATATTAACATATAGCCTATAATATAACCCTTAAATTTATACTAGTATAACACCTACTCATATAGCCTCTAATATATTAACACTATTGTATCTTTTATTCTATACTAATATAATCTTCTTAAAGTATTTTAATTTTATCTTATCATCTAATTATTTATCACACCATGATCTATTCTTAAATTTAGATGTAATAATATTTTTAATATTATTGCTACTTTGCAGAGTGATCTCTTCCTGAATACCCCAATGATTTATCTAAGACTTGGCATCTTTATGCCAACCCTGCTTACGTTGTAAGCGATTTTTATTGGATTTTGAAGCAACCTTAAGAAGCATTTGGTCTTCCATGTTGTTTATCATTTTCTTGTACTAAGTACCTATTCACAACCATGCTCTCAATGGGGGAATGCCTCACTTATGTGAGGAAGAGAGCACATGGTGTATTTCCTTTAATATTAACATTATAAGTTTTAAAATGTTTTTCTATTTTCTTTATCTTTCTCCATGATTCTCTTGAGTGTTTCAACCCCAAACTTCACAATGATATAAGATAGCAGGAATGAAGAGAGTCTCAAACAGGAGTTTCTTCTTATGCCATAGCTAAAGGTTTGTTGATTTACAATTGCTTTCAAGTCCATAATTGTTGATGTTTGGATAACATCAGAAATACATTAATAATTAATAATATAATTATTAATTAATAATAATAATAATCATAATAATAATAATAATAATAATAAAAAATAGTTATTATAATTATTAGAGATGCATCCTTTCATGGATAGTCACCATATGTTCCTTTAATTTCTCTATATATTTGGAACATTCATCATTGTAATAATGAATCTATCATAGAACCAATCACACCATCTCATATACAATATTATCTCATATAAAAATTCAACATGGTATATTCTCCAACTATTTATAAGAAAGATAATTTTATTTTATTTTCAAAAAGACATGTCTCCTTGGATCAATTTAATATTACTATAAAAAGACACTTGAAAGACACAACAATAGACACAATTTTTTTTATCTCTCACATGTGGGAAATTATCTAAGGAAGAGACCGAAGTTTCTTAGTTGAAATTTTCTAAGTGTAATTACTTAGTGATGTTCTAAAGTTTACTAAAGTAATATTGTATATCATTGGAAGTAATTATGACTTGCTGAAAATTGTGTTTGTCTAAATTAACACTAGAAAATCAACATGGTTAGTCGTATGATATCGAGTATATGATGGATGTGTGTTGGTCATAGTAGAAGACATATCATTTGCAGGGTCACAGTATATAAGTGTGCACATCCATGTAATGAAGAAGAAGAGGAGGTCAACACATCCAGAGGGATCAGATGACTCTGAAGACTATATAGCCTCAGAGGGATTCAAGCTTCGGAGGGAGCATGTAGACTCAAAGTGGGCCTGATCTAAGAGAGATTCAGTTGCTTAGAGACTTTCATTAAGAAAATATTCCTCTTTAGATTCATATTCAGATGGGAGAGATGTCCTATAGGACTAACATACATGAGGCTAGACCTTGAGGAGATATGAGACCTCCTAGAGTGGATTCCCTTGTTTCAGTGACGGAATCCAGTTAGAAGGACTGGGATGTGAACCTTTTAACCTTGATTCTGAGACATGTACATTGGTTGAAAACAAAAACATTTATTGATATACCTACATAGTATGAGTGGATATGGATTGAGATATGCCTTAGATGGAGATGTGAAGTTGCAGAGTTATACAAACTCTAACTAGGAAGGGAGTGCAGTGGATTGAAATAATACTTTTGGATGTCATTTCAGTATGGGATCAATGTGATCTCATGGTTGAGAAGTGAGAAGACATCAATGACACTCAGTATATCAAAGGAAAAGTATATAGAAACTAGTACTATAAACTGTGAAGCAGTGTGGCTTCAAAATTTTCTTGCAGGACTTCATCCGAGACATGAATAAGAAGGGAGTTGTGAAGCTCCAGTACACATCCACATATGAGTAGCATTGGGAAGACATTCTCCCAGAGTTGTCATGTTGATTTGACTGAGGAGAATGATACATTCAATCACATAATTAGTCATGTTGATTTGGCTAGTGGTGAATGGCCTCGGCGTAGTCTTTCTCCTTAGTCAAGATGATTTGACAAGGAGTGGAAAAGACTCAAGGTGTTGATATTTCTCTAGGTGGTTGCATCAAGTATACATTCTCCCATAGTGGTCATGTTTATTTGACTTAGGAGAATGATACATTCACTCATAGGATTAGTCATGCTGATTTGGCTAGTGGTGAATGGCCTAGGACGTTGATGTTCTCTAGCTATTAGCATCGGGAAAAAATCCTCCCAAAGGGGCCATGATGACTTGGATGAGGAGGATCATACATTCACTCATAGTATTATCCATGTTGACTTGGCTAGTGATGAATGGCCCAGGCACAATCTTAGAGACTCGAGGTGTTATCACATGCCTGCTCTAGGTTGGAGTGATCTATGTTGATCAAAAGTGTGTGTGATGAGAATTATACATCAACTAGGTGCATGTCGGAGATGATTACATCAAAGGCTCATTGAAAAGTGTAAGATGGAGTTGGCCTCAGAGTTTGAAATCAAGAATCTTGGCGTGATGCAGAATGTCTCTCTAGCTGAGAAGGAGTGTTGAAGTTAAAAGCATCGAGAAAACATTCTCCAGAGTGGTCATGTTGATTTAA
>JASDQU011249123.1:25513-36103 GCA_032191745.1 Picea mariana
AGATCATCATCCTCGCTAGGTAGAATGCGTTGCTACCAGCAAGCATGTTCAGTACTCTGACGGGTTTACCTAGTCATACCACAGGCTGGTACCCGCTGCCAGCAGACCTGTTCAGTATCCCGACGAGTTAGCCTCTTAAACCCTCAGAGACTGACCTTCCATCCTTTAAGATTTTAGTATAATATTGCTTATGCAAGAAGATGGGGGAACAACTCTGAAACAACTTTTCTTCCTTTTTCTTTTTAATTGGGATGGTATTTATGTTAGAGGATGACTTTCCATTATATTGTTTAGTGGTTGTCCCGATGTAAGGGGTACTTAAGTGGGCATGGCTTATCTAAAGATATGATATAATCAAGCTATTTAGTGTGTAGTGGATGGTACCATCGAGAAAGAACATAAAGGTATCTCTAGGCTCAAATCACTTTCTTCTTTTGTAATTATTATGATGTTTCCATGACTAACTATTAATGAGACCTCCCTGTTACTCTTTGATAAAGACACTTGACTTACTTACTCAGGTTTCTTGGAAAAACTATATGAGAGACCTCTAGGCTTGATAGTTATGGTATCACTTACTTATACAGTGGTGAAGAGTTTCAAGAGCAACTGCTTTAGAATGCCTTAAAAATGATAATTTTGCAAAAACATGGCTAATTACAGTAAGTCACTATTCATTTGATGCTTTAGAAGACACAAAATTCATGTATAACAATGTTTTGATGAAATATCCTTGAAACTGCGTACTCCCAGTGAAATAATTACTTACAAAAATATCTAGAATTGCCTTATTAACAAAATACAAAAACTATTTACATATATACAGTAGGAAAATCATAAATTTTTTCAAAAACAAGGGGGAACTTCCCCATCTACTAAGGCCAGTTCCTTGTCAGCTGACATGACCTATAGAAAATCTTATTTGGAAACGGGGTTATGATAAAACTTAAGTCGATGTCCATTTACCACAAAGGAGACTTATCCATCATCAATTGTTTTAACTTTTACAGCTCCATTGTCATATACAGTGTCTACCTTGTAAGGGCCCAACCAATGGGTGGTAAGTTTGCCTTTGAAGGTTTTGAATCGGGAATCAAACAATAGAGCCCAATCACCAGGCTGGAAGTGTTTCTTCTTAATAAACTTGTCATGCCACTTGCTCCTCTAGTTTTGGACTACTATCGTCTGTTGGATGGCATCTTGCCTGATTTCATCCAACTCATTCAATTGTAGGGCTCGTTGCTTCTGAGCCTCATCCAGGTTCAATCCTAATTCCGCGGCAATACGGAAGGTCCTTACTTGGAATTCTATTGGTAAAAGTACTTGTTTCCCGTACACTAGCTCATAAGGGGTATGCCCAGTGGTATTTATCCAGGTAGTTCGGTATGCTCACAAAGCCTCTAGGAGCCTATTACCCCAATCTCAGTGATGTAAATGAACAGTCTTGGTCAAGATGGTTTCCAAAACTTTGTTTGTGGATTCTACCTGACCATTGGCTTGTGGGTGGTATGGAGAAGATTTACAATTTTTAATCCCATATTTCTCTGTTAGCTCTTTCATCAGCTTGGAAGTAAATTGAGTGCCTTGGTCGTAACAATTTCACGAGGGACACCAAAGCAGGTAAATATGTCTTCATAGATGAATTCGACAACAGACTTCTCTGTGGCCCTAAATAGGGCTTTTGCCTCTACCCATTTGGTGACATAGTCCATACAAACCAAGATATAGTTCTTCCTACGGGACATGGGTGAAATTGGTCCTACAAAGTAGAGGGCCCATTTTTCGAAGGGTTCTATCATAACTTGGGCCTACAAAGGAATTTCCTTAGATGATGTAGGTCTTCCTATCCTTTGGCAACTATCACAACTTCTCACATACTTGGCAACATCTTTGAAAATTCTAGGCCAATAGTAACCTGAATGTAACACCTTATATGTTGTACGCTTGTCAGAGAAATGGCCACCACATGATCCATCATGACAATTTCGTAGTATTTCATGTACCTCGTCCTCTCGGACACATCTACGAATAATCAAATCATGACCTGTGTGAAAAATATCATGACCAACCCAAGAGTAATTAGCACTCTGTGTAATAATTTTCCGCTTTTCATGAGGTGACAAATGAGATGGTAACTTCCTAGTAGCTAGATAGTTTGCCATATCTGCAAACCATGGGGTATTGATAGAAAGGGAAAATAGATGCTCATCTGGGAAACTACCATCTACAGGGATGTCATCATCCTCATTCTTTATTCAGGAAAGAAATTCAACTACTACATTCTCCTTTCTAGGTTGGTCAAGCACGATAATATTAAATTCTTGTAATAACAAGAACCACCTAGTCACTCGGCCATTAGTTATAGGTTTATTCATGAGGATCCTAATGGTGGAATGATCAGTGTGTACAAATAGTTCATAACTTGTAATGTAATGACGAAATTTGTTAATAGCATGAACAATTGCCAAGAACTCTTTCTCCGTGACTGTGTAGTTCAACTTGGCAGGGGACAAGTTATTGCTTATAAAGTAAATGGCATAGGACTATTGGTCTTCTTTCTGCCCTAATGCCCCTCCTATTGCGGTGTCGGAGGCATCAATGGATATATGAAATGGGAGAGTCCAATTGGGCCCTCTAAGAATTGGTGCCACAGACAAATTGGCTTTCAGGGTTTCAAAGGCAGTTTGACAATGCTTAGTCCAAACAAAATCAACATATTTTATCAATAATCCAAACATAGGTGCAACAATCTTTGTAAAATTTTCAATAAACTGTCGGTAATATCCGGCATGTCCAAGAAATCTTCTCACCTCTTTCTAAGTCTTGGGGGGTGGAAGTCTAATAATGACCTCAATCTTTGTAGGATTGACTTTTATTCCTTCAAATGAAACATGATGTCCTAGAACCATGCCTTCAGTTAGCAACATTTTTCATTTTTCATGACTTAGGGATAGGTTAATTTCTTGGCATCTGATGAGGACTTTTTCTAAGTTGTCTACAACTTCCTGGTAAGTGTTTCCATAAACTGTGAAGTCATCCATGTAGACCTCCACACAATCATGAATAAGATTAACGAATATCTCTAATACTGCTCATTGAAATGTGGCAGGAGCATTACACAATCCAAATGATAAGACCCTATAGGCATAGGTTCCCCAAGGACAAGTAAAGGTAGTCTTGTCCTGGTCCTTGGGTGCTATAAGAATCTGATTGTACCCGCTGTACCCATATAGAAAGGAGAAATACGTTTTTCCGGACAAGGTATCTAGAACTTGGTCAATGAAAGGAAGAGGAAAGTAGTTTTTCAAAGTGGCCTTATTGAGTTCCCAGAAGTCAACACAAATTTTCCATTTCTCGGTCACTTTCTTTGGAACCACTACTAGCGGGGATACCCACTTACTGTCGGAGATGGGATAGATAAATCTGACATATAACAACTTTTGGATTTCCTCTTTGACTATGTCTTTGAGTGCTCAGTTCATCCTTCTCTAGGGTTTCCTAACAAGTGTTACTTCCCCATGGGTGTATATATGATGGATGCATGTGCCAGGGTGTATACCCTTCATGTCAGTGTATTCCCAGGTAAATGCTCCTCTTTGTTCTTTAATGATATCTACTAACTGTTTCTGTTGGTCTATATCTAGCCTAGAGTTTATATGTAAAAATTTCCCTGGACTAATCTCATAGGGCATAGTATAAGACATGGTAGACTCATCAATTTCAAAAATAAAAGATGTCGAAGACAAAACAGATGGATCTAATTGTTCTTGAAATTCTTCCCCAAACATGTACTCAAATTGGGCAAAAGACTATGGAAAATCCACACATGTAATAACATAAATGAATTGGCTTAGCACGTTTTCTGGTGTATGCTCTTGAAGTGCCCTTGCATGGTCACTAGGAAATATGGGTTCTTCCCAGTCTTCATGCTCGTATGGACATTCATGCCACCATAGATGCTCCATAATAGGTTGAGTTGGAGGGTAAATGGTGAACTTCTCGATAGAGAGACCATTTGAGATGGCCATTTCTCCTTCTCTATAGCCAATAAATTCATTGGTTGTGGCTAGCCAAGGTCTTCCCAAAATAACCGATGGCCTCGGGCAAGATCCCTTGAATGAATGACAAGAAAATCTACAGGGTACTCCCATGAGGCTAAAGTAACCATGACATCATCTAAAATCCCTTCAGGTGTAACCCTAGTCTTATCCGCTAATTCCAAAATGGTTGGGGTAGGTTGAAGAAGAGATTGTAACTGTAATTGTTCCAAGGTAGTAGCATTCATAACATTGATGGCTGCCCCTAGGTCTATGAGAGTGTTTCCAATGGAGACCTCCTTAATGGTTATAGTCACTACGGGGTTTCCTGGATTCCCATACTTTGCTAGCTTTGGCTGCTCTGATATGTACTCAGAGAGTCCAAATGTAGTGTAGGAGGGTCCTTTTGCCTCCTACTTGGCTTCTTGATACACAATTCTTTGACTACCTTACTATAGATTGGAATGTCTTTAATGGCTTGAAGCAGAGGAATCTTGACACAAATATTTTTCAATTCATTAAGAATGTCAAATTTTGGTCGGGTGGTAGGTTTCTTGATTACCAATCAGTCTAGATAAGGAGGGACCTTCATAATTTGTAAAGGTTCATTTTGGGGAATCTTGGGTTCTTGATTCTTCGAGATAATAACATCTTCCCACCTAGTGTCATCAATGGGTTCTTGGGTGGTTTCTTATTTTTCTTCTTCCTAGATGACTACTGAGGGTCTCTGCCTATCTAGAACTTTTCCCGATCTTAGTTGAATTTCCCATAATGGAACATGAGTAATGACATATGTCGGGAAGGCCTGCATCTCAACATTGTCAAGAGGTTGAGAGGGATTATTATTGGGATTCGACACTGGTTGTACCGATAATAGTGTCGGTTTTGGGGAGCTTGTATTTGGAAATTGGAGCGGTTGTTGTTGTGGGATAGGAGGTAAAGGTGGTGGAACAAAACCTGGCAAAGGCTGCTTGAGGATTTCCTTGGTTGTGTCCTCCCCTCCATCCTTGAATCCAAGGATGTTGGTACTGAGTAGACCAGTTTTTCCAACCTAGTGAGTTCCACTATTTTTGTTGATAATAGGGTGGAACTTGAGACTGTAGATTCGAGTATGTGGGTTGATTCCTAGGCTGCGATGGCCTCCTAGGTGCATAAGAAGACTCCCCAGGATCTCCACTCCTATAGATGGATAATAAACTAGGCAATGATGGACATTTTTCAGTCACATGGTCTTCTGTACAGAAGCCACAAACTGAAATGTTATCTAATGGGCACTCCCTTGAGGAATGCTTCCTCCTGCATCTTGGGAAATATATGCTCATTGCTGCATTTTCCTCCTCCTGTTTCTTTTTGAGTTTAATGGTATCCAACTGGGAAACTATTGTACTTAGGATGTCTATCTTGAAGTTTTCTAGAAGGTTCCCTATCTCTGCTCTCGTAATACCACCTGAACTAACTGGTTTTAAATTTCTATTGTAAGGGTTCCGAACATTCTTCCCTATTTTGGCTCTACTCCTTGAGTAGTTTTTACACATTTCACATATTTTAGCAAATGGTTTATGAGAAATATCACCCGATGCCATTAGGTTAAGCATATATAAATATTCTTTTGAAATTCCCTTAAGGAAAAGAGCCCTAACTGCATCCTCTGGGAGGTCATGGTATTTTGACTTCTAGGAGATATAACCAAATATTTCCATATAGTCTTCAAGGGTCTCGTCTTCTAACTGTTGGAATTTAAAGATGTCATTACGAGACTCTTTGGTCTTGTAGTAGTCTTGGTATTTCTTGAGAAATATGTCTTTCATGGCTTCACAAGATCTAATACTGGATTCTCCCAACCCCATGAACCATCTTAGTGCAGAGTCTTTGAGGGTGGCAAGAAAGAGTTTTAATTTATGGGCATCTTGCACATAGTTGTAGCTCCTGCACACGATGTCAAATTCAAATAGGAAGGTGTCTGGATCTTCATTGTTTTTACCATAAAAGGTAGGCAGTGCTGAGAGACGAATATTATTCATCTTGACATTTGGAGTGGTGTCTAAAATCGGAAACCTGAAGGTAGTTTCAGTTTGGTTTCCAGTTTCTTCTTCCTCTCCATGTTTGACATTGTTATGGTCCTCCTGATCAACCATATTTTATTGGTTTCCAAAAAGAGAGTACCTAAGTGGTTTTATCTTTGAAGAGAACAAGGTTTCCCTTTGATGAAAAGGTCTTCCTACTGATTGGATGTCTGGGACTCTACTCGAGCTGGTTGAGATTATCGGTGCCAAAGTTTTTGTGTCAATTTGAGAGATAATTACATTGGTTGAGCTACCAAACAAAAGATTCACTTGTTCAGGGTCTATGATGTCTTTAAAATTAGAGTCCCCTGGTGGTGGTGTAAAAGAAAAGGTCGTATTGTTTGGTTCTGTGGAAGACTCGAGTGGTCTTGCCTCCTGTCCTAATATGATTGATGCTTCAATTTCTTGTTCTATAGTGCTCCCCGTGTTAGTCTCTTTAGAGACTATTTTAACTCTTTGGGTTGAGCTAGCTCCGGTTTTTCGGTACCGGTCTGTGGATTTTATAAGATGAACGTTCCTTCCCCCAAAGAGATCGGAAGGAACCTTGGTTGAAAGGTCTGATTTTGATTTAATGTATCTACCTTGTCGGTCTCTAGGCCTATTCATGAAAGAAAGAAAAAACAAAAACAAAAAGCTACCATTTGATTCCTAGGTCTATTCATGAAAGAAAACAAAAAGAAAAACTACTATTGGGTTTGGGGGAACCTACTATAGCAAATGCGTAGGTTCTTACCTTTCGTATTAAAGTTCCCCCTCCACCAAACTAATGCTAAGCTCTAAGGATGATCTAATTCCTAATTACTTCTTACCTTAAGACAACTCCTCGACAACAACGCCAAAATGTTAGGTGTTTTATATGTACTAAAAAAGACACTAAACTACCCTCAATTAAATTGTCAACCCAGGGTAAGTAAACTTAGAGTTGTAGCAAAATATATGCCAAAGGTAGAAGGTTGGTAGGAGTGTAGATTAACTAAGGAAAGAAACTATCTAAGGCTAATCTACTCAAACAAACCTATCTAATGAGCAAACCCTACTAAGCAACTTGAAACTAGGTAACTTAAGTACTTTTGGGCCAAGGACTGATGGATAGTTCCTAAGAAAGAGAATGAAAACTATATGTAAAGAAAACTAGTTCATGACAGTAATCAAAGGTAAACTACTAAGCATACTAAGAAAATGATGAAATCAAACTACCTTTAACTTGCCAACCTACATTCAATGAGCAACTACCATATGAAAACAATTAAATAAACAAGAAGCATCTAACTACCCTAAATAAGAAAAAAACACCTATCTAACCTATTAAAGCAAATAGACAAGTAAGCAAAAACACCTAACTAACCTATTAAAGAAAATAGAAAAGCAAGCAAAAGAACCTAACTAACCTATTAAAGCAAATAGACAAGCAAGCAAAAGCATAAAGCAAAAGACAAGTAAACAAAGACTTCTCATTGAACAACTACCTAGCCTAAGAGGCAAGTGAACTAAATGCCTAATGCAAAACTATTTCTCTTGCGTGAAAGGAAATTTAAATGCTCGATGCAATGCATGAAAGGAAATATATTCTATTGAAAGCAAGAAAGACTATCAACTAACTTATGAAAACAAGAAACTATCTCTTCTAATCTACAAAAGCAAGAAACTATCTTTAATCTATGAAACATTCAAATGTAATGCTGGCAGTTGTGTGAATGCCTTCGGTGATGACAGATGATATCTCGATGACACTTGACAACAAAGGACAGTTCTAATGGTATAAGCTCAATATTAATTTTAATGGAAAAATGAAAGGTGTGAAGTAAACAATCCAATGAAAACTTAGCCATGATAAAAGTAATGTTAAATACCTTGCATATTCATGTATAAACCATCAACATCATGATGAGATCATCATTATCTAATTAAGAAATTCAATTGCATCTTAATCTATGAAAGGAAATTGCGTGAAAGGAAACTATACTATGTCTAGTTTAATCATTCAAGCTATGATAAGAAAATGACTCAAAAAAGAAATTAAAAACATGATATTAAAAAGTGAATTGACAATTACATTTAACCAATAACTAAGCAAGTGAAATCTATCTAAAACTGAAGTAAGCAATCTATTATTCCAAAACTGGAAGCAAATCTATCCATCCATCAATCTTTGTCAGAAGAAACTCAGATTAAAACTATGCTCTGTTCTAATTAAAAATCTATTCTAAACTTGACTGTAAAATTATAAAAGAAAGCACAATTTAACATTTAACTGCATGCGGGGTTAGTATAGTGAGATAGAGACTTTCAAGCCTTTTCTAATCTACAAGATTAATGCATGTTAATACATCTCATCATTCTAACCTGTAAAAGAGAAGCAAATTAGTTAAGCTACAACAAATTAATTAACTAAATAAAAATATGCATGTACAACAAATAAAAAAAGAGCAATTAAATTAAGAAATGCATAAATCAACATGAAGAGAGTTACCAAACTGTTGGTGGCCCCCCCTGCAAGTCATGGTCACTCTCTAAAAGCACACCATGACTTCAATGGGCCAAATTCACCATAAAAATCCAAAAACGCAGTTTTGGCACTATTCTGGCAATGTAAAACTAGAAACATAGCAAAATCATTTTTCTGGCAATTCCAATGCTTATGTTGCTTGGTTAACAATCTAATGATAATCCTATTTGTATTTATAAGATTACAACCCAGGTGGTCGACCACAGGAGGGTCGAACCACCTCTAAATTCGGCAAATTACATTACATGCATCCATAACTAACAAAATGGAGGAACCCAATGATCGCCCTCTTTGGACAACTAAAATTGAGTTGTCTTGAGCTTAGTAGTTGGAGGGGCCAATGACAAACAAAACCCATGTGCTCAATTTGTCTACCACTGGCCGCCATTAC
The DNA here is from genome assembly GCA_032191745.1 of Picea mariana. Taxonomy (NCBI): domain Eukaryota; kingdom Viridiplantae; phylum Streptophyta; class Pinopsida; order Pinales; family Pinaceae; genus Picea; species Picea mariana. Next base: position 34,511 of record JASDQU011249123.1, read on the forward strand.
CATAACTGCCAACTTGCCTTGCGTTTTTTTGCAATACTGGGTGCCGGAACGAGTGTCGGATCAAGTACCGAAACAAGTGTTGGATCAAGTGCCGAAACAAGTGTCGGACCAAGAAACATGGTGCGTTTTGCCCTATAAAAACAAAAAAACATGAATTAACTCTCGGAAACCATAAAATATGATAAATTAAATTTGATTGAATCACAAAACATGAATTATACGTACCTCATGCCGATTGTATCATTTTACCATAAAATTCTTCAAAAAGCTCCTTTGAAAGATTAAAAAAGCATATGTACATATGGCAAAAAGTGTATAATAACGTCATGAAGATGATCATATCTTGGGCCCAACAGTTAGAAAGAAAATTGTGGAAAATGGGGTTGAATTGTAAATGACGGAAGTGTTCAGTTCAAAATGTATATCACAAAAATGTTGTGTGCAACATGTATATCACAAAACATGGGGCAAAAGTAAATGACGGTTGGCATGTAGAGCACCATTTATTTTTTGAAAGTATATAAAAAAACATTTAATTTTTGAAAGTATATAACAAACAACAAATTTGTTGACAATGGAAGAATAAATTTAGAAATTTAAATGCATTTTCCATATGGATTGGTGAAAGATAAAAATGTATGAAGACATAAAATTAAAAGGAGATAAGAAACCAGTCTTATTTGAAATATGTAAAAAAATAAAAGTTTGTTACATGCTATTGGAAACTTTGAAATGTATATGACGGAAATGTTGTGTGCAAAATGTATATCACTAAACATGGGGCATAATAATGCATTTGTGAACATGGGGTATTTTATTTTGAAATATGGTAAAAAATAAAAGTTTGTTACATATAAAAAATTAAATGAATTTGTCATACAGACTGGTGAAAGATAAGAATGTATGAAGACATAAATTTAAAAGCAGATAAGAAAACATTTTTATTTGAAATATATCAAAAAATAAAAGTTTGTTACATACTACTGGAAATTTTGAAATATACAAAAAAATTAAAGTTTGTTACATATAAATTAGAATTTCAATGTGTTTGTCATGTAGACTGGGATTGGGGCTCCAGCGGACCATTAGAGAAATATGTACAAGAAACATGATTGTAGAAAGAAGATAGAATGCAATACCTGAAAAAATAAAATGGAAAGGTATAAGTGTTTGCCTACACATCTCTATTTAAGAAAGTGGAATAACTGGGTTGATACACAAAGCAGGATGAGATCAGTAGACTTACAGTGAGGGTACATATGAGGGATTTTGTTATTTGTTTGTGGTTGTCGTTTCATTGATGTCGCCGATGGCTGCGGTTTCAATGATGTCGTCGACGACTGTTGGAATCCTGGAAACTGCCTGTTGCCTTTTGTTGGCGACCTGCTTCAATTGCCTTTTGAGCCATTCTTCAATGTAGCTTCTCATTGGGGTGACATTGATCTCATTCTAGATTTTTATGTTGAAAAGATCGTTTTCTAATTCCCAGAAGTCGATAGAAAGATTACAGAGAGCCTGATGAATTTCCTCATTCTTTAGTGAATATTTGACTAGCCAGTCATGGACGTGAGCTTGATCAAATTGAAGGATGTT
>JASDQU011249124.1:0-18767 GCA_032191745.1 Picea mariana
TGTAAATATGACTCATTATTGTTTTTTCATGGTTGATAAGAAGTAAATATGGATGAACTCCAAAGTGGTCCCCTTATGGTGAAATCCCTCACGGGAAGACGCTTTGGGAGTAAGAGAACCCATGCTTAATTATGGAATAATGAGATGAAGGACATTGAATTTTTTAGAGAAACTATCCTATATGGATAGTTCTTATCATGCCATTTCCGGTGGTATGTAGAACGTCACATAACTTCTCACGGTTAGAGAGTTATGACCATGTGAAATTGGAGAACCCAGGTTTGGGTAATGGACCCAAGTTTGTTTGATGGATAACAATATGATTTTTTCTATATTTGAAGGTAATACTATTCTATATGGATAGTACATGTCATTCCATTTCTGGTGGTATGTGGAATGTCACATAACTCCTCATGGTTTGAGAGTTATGGCCTTACGAAGTTGGAGGACCCTCATATGTCATCTAGAAGCCCCAAAAGGTCAAAGTAGTCAGAGTGGTTTAAGAGATTTTAAAAGGTAAATAATAAAGTGAAGTGATGAGTGTATTATAATTCAAAGTGAATAAAAAATAAATTATTTCAATAATAAATTTAATGGAGAAATTATAAGTGGGTTAACCCTAAAGTAAGGAAAGTGGGCCAAGTGACCTAGAAGATGTTTTTAAGGAAGCTACTTGGAGAGTATAAATAAGAGACAAGGCTCTCTCATTTTAAATAACACTTGATAATATTGAATATCTATAGGTTTCTAAGGTAAACAAGGATATATAATCCTAATTTCTTAGGGAAGGTGAAGAAAATAAGGCCGAAATGCAAGGAAGGATAAATTATTTTGATGGTGCTTTCTAAGGTATGTTATTTACAGGTCATCTCACCATTTTCTCTATAAATTTTTTATATAATGATTCAGATCATTAAATTGATATTCCATTGATAAAACATACCCAAGTATCCGTGATAAAAAAATCATCTTATGGTTCGTTGTATTTTGGGAGTTACACTCTGTGGAAAATAGGGTTTGTGGCTAGTCCTGAAACTAGTCAAAACCAGGTGTGTCGGGTAAAAAATGTCATAATTTCTTCATAACATATCCAAATTTAGTGAGACCAAATGTGTTGGTTAGGGTACAATATTTATTATTCTTTGTAACATTTTCATATCAATTCAGTGAATATTTCGTTTGGGGCACGCTCTACAAGGTCGCTCTCTAGAATAAGCCAAAATTTAGCAAGGTATGCCATTTTTGCTATAACTCCTTTTCTGAGAGGTTCCATGTAGTGACACCTGGAGGAATTGCATAAAACAAATTGAAGAACATTGTGTATCAGTTTCATATCTTTATACATTATAAGTTCAAATTTATTATTACTTCAAGTTGGGGTTGTTGACTAATCCAAAACTAGGCATGTGAGTCTAAAGAAAAGTTTGATGAAAATGCTAGTCTCTTGTTGTTAAAGTTAAGGAAGGTTTGCAAGAATGTGATCATATACACTAGATCTATTACAGAGCTACAAATTATATTTGGATGATGAAATTTATGAGGGATTTTGATTGAGGTACATGTTGAGTACATGGTTGAGACAAGTAGTTGATGAATTGGCACATACATGAGGTGTATAGTTGATGATGTTGGTACATATTGATGAGTCATAGTTGATGAGTAGTTGACACATGATTGGTACATACTTGGTACATGGTTGAATGCACTTTTTTATGGTACAGGTTGATTACAGGTTGTTTGGTATAGGTTGGTGCATGGTTGATGCACTTCTTTATGGTACAGGTTGATTAAAGGTTGAGGTACAAGTTGATGCATGGTTGATGCATGGTTCAGATTTATTGGTACAGGTTTACAATGGTATATCTCACAGTGATAGTGTGATAATGGTTCCATCATTCTGCTTCTACTTCAGGGTGGTAGGATGGGGCAAGGACAAGTGGTTGTAGCCACCTTCCATTTGTAGCCGGAGAACATAGGGGGTTGTAGCATCCTTCTGGTTGTAGATGGAGAATTGGGGAGTTGGAGCTTCCCTCAGGTTGTAGCCTGAGAAACTACGGGGTTGGAGCCTCCTTCTAGTTGCAGCTGGAAAACAAAGGAATTTGGTGCTTCCAATGAATGTAATTCTTCAAGACATATAAGAAAAAGCATTCCATGGTTGTCTCCTGATTTGGGTTTCCACGTAAAACACTGGTGTACTATGTATGTGTGTGATTGTTTATTTATTACTGCTCATTATTGGATAATAATTATACATTGATATAACATTTGAAGAAAAAGGATTATAATTATGCTATTACTGATTCATCCCCCCTCTCAGTAATCCAACAAGACTGACCAGGGGAAGAGTCTGTTTGTATGGTGGAAAGAAGGAGTGCAACATCAATGGGTCCCAAGGGTTGGAATCCCAGACCCACCTGAAATGGGATATGGTCGGTGGAACTATGGAGAGCCATGTTGTAACTATGTTGGATATAGGGAAGACTCTCTTCCCATGTACGTGGATGATTATAATTGTACATGCGCAAGATGTGCAGAATCATCTGATTGATGACCTCGGTTTGGCCATCGGTTTGGGGGTGGAAAGAAGTGGATTTTGTGAGCTTGGTGTTCAAAAGAAGCCAAAGAATCAAACAAAAGGTGCTGAGGAACCTGTTGTCTCGATCGAAGATGATGGTCTATGGTATCCCAAAGTGGACCCACACTCGCTCGAAGAAAATCTTGGCAAGATTTTCCGCTGTGATAGTCTTCTTACAGGCTGTGAGGACAACCATCTTTGAAAACTGATCAATGACCACAAACACACAATCATTTCCTTTCTTGGTGGACGACAATCCATACTTGTAATCCATTGAGATGGATTCCCAAGGTTTCTCGGGAATAGGAGGAGGGGTATATAAGCCTTGCTTCATGATGACTGGCTTGGAAATGACATAGGCACTGCAATATCTGATATACTTGTTGAAGTCATGTTGAATTTTTTTCCAATAAAAATGTTTCTGAAGAATGACCACGGTTCTCTACGCCAAAATGTCTTGCCACCCGAATGTAGTGGGCTTCCTAGATCATCTTTGCACACTCACTCGTCGGAACACAGATATGGCCCAGGTGGCATAAGAGTCTGTCCTGAATGTGAAAATCAATGATAATTTTGCATGTACCCAAGAGCTGATATGTGGTGGCGAAGTCTGGATCTTGATGATAAAATTGGGTCCACTCAGAAGCCTCATGTCCATAGGAATGGAGCACAGTGGCGAGTGCAGACACAAGGGGATGAATGAGGTAGTCAGTGACACAATTTGAGATACATGTTCTATACTTGATGTTGAGATGAAACTACTGTAGGTAGGTGGACCACTTCTGATGGGAGTCGTTCTGCAATTTCTCTTGTGTTTGTATGAACTGCAAAGGCTTTTGATCAGTGTGTATGATTGTCTCTTTCCCCAGAATGGAATGTTTCCATTGATGACAAGCTTGTACAATATTTCCTTGTCATAGGTGGGGTATTTTCGGACAGTATTGGAGAGTGTCTCACTATGGTATGCCACCAGATTCCCATGTTGAGTGAGAACTGAGCCCACAACATAGTCAAATGCATCAATATCAATCTTGAATGGTTGTTGTAGATTGGGAAAGGATAGTACCATAGATGAGCATAAGAAATGCTTCAGATCATAGAATTCTCATTGCTAATCCTTCCCCCCAAAAAAATTGGCCCTACCACCGCCCTTGGTTACCTGGCTGAGGGCCCCATGCAATATGGGAGAATCCAAACATGAACCGTTTATAGAAGTTGGCTAGCCCAAGAAATATCTGAAGCTTGATCAGTGTGGTCGAGGCTAGCTAGTCACAGATGACTTGGATCTTATATGGATCAACATGTACCCAATTCTCATCAACAATGTAGCCCAAGTATTGGACCTTGTTCATGCCAAAAGAACATTTTTCCAAGTTGGCATACAGCTTGTGCTGCCACAAAGTGCTCAAAACCTGTTGAATATGTCGCATGTGCTCTTCCCACATCTTGTTGAAGATGAGGATGTCATCCAAATATACGACCACAAAGGAGTTGGTGAAGGGTATCAATACCATCAACCTCATAAAAGTGGTTGGTGCATTTTTTAAGCCAAAGGGTATGACTAGCCATTTGTAGAGAAATTATTTAGACTTGAAGGTTGTCTTCCATACATTAGTTGGTTCAATGGGAACCTAGTGGTAGCCAGACTTTAGGTCAATCTTGCTGAAGAACTTGGCCCCTTTAAGTTGGCCAAAAAGGTCATCAATCCTCAGATTGGGGTAGTGGTTCCTAACTGTGATTTTATTTAAGTCTTTATAATCAATGCAAAGTCGCCAAGTCCCATTCTTTTTTTGCACCAGTACAATCGGGCTTCCGTAAGGGGAGGAGTTGGGTTTGATGTGCCCCTTTTAAAGAATATCTCAGATCTGATGCCTGATTTTTTCATTCTCCATCAACAAGTGTTGATAGACTAGTTCATTAGGTAGAGGTGCGTCAGGGGTCAGATCAATTGGATGCTTGACTTGGCAGTGTGTCAGTACCCCTGTGGGTGAGGAGAAGATGTCTTTGTATTCTTCCATGATCACGTCCAATTGCTTCTGCTACAAAGAGAGGCATTATGTAGAGGCCATAGATGTGGCAGCAACCTTATACTCACTTTGAGCACAAATCACAAAGAAGATGAACTTCCCAGTCTGTGAAATGACCTTAATGCATTTCTTAGCAAAGATTGAAGAAATAGTAGGCGACGCTACCTCTAGAATCCTCTACAATTGTCTACCCAAAGTAATAATAACACTATGGGGTATAGAATCATACACAACATGATGCTTCCCAAAATATGGTTTGTCTAAAAGAACATCACAAACTTCAAGGGGAGTAATATCACACAGTACCTCATCTTTGAAATGCTTGATGCCATAGGGCAGATGACACTGTTGGATGACATGAAGATATCTTCCTTGGCGAAGCCAGCCGATGGTGTAGGGTTGCAGGTTCGGTGTTATTGGTAAGTCCAACTGCTTGACGACCTCTGCTGAAATTAGGTTTTTATGACTACTGGTGTTGACAATGAAATGAATCAAAGCCCCCTTGACCCACATCTGTGAGTGAAAGAGGTGTTCCACTTCCTTTGGTTCTTGTAGTTCACTCAGCCAAAATTTGGTGGTAGCGATAGTGGAACTGTGTTCAACATCGATAATCTTCTTCCCTCCTTCAAGATTTGACTCGCAATCAGAATTGGCCTCTGACTCGGAAGCCTTCAGCTCGGCCATGAGGTACTTCTTGGAGTGATATTCGTCGGTGTTGTTCCAAGTACTTTTATGGTACTCACACCACTTTTTTGTGTCCTTCTTTGTCTTCTCATTTCCCTTCTTGTGTTATGGCTTGGAATGGTTGTCCTGAGGGTGGTCATCTTGACTTGGTCCCTTACTGTGTGGGTTGGGGTTGCCTTTGCCCTGCTTCGACTGTCAAATATTTGTAGATCCAAACTCTCACCATTTCTTCTTAAATTTCTATAAGTCGTGTCCAAACAGGCTATGTCAAGGAAATCCATTTATGTTTGAATGTATCTATGCAAAGAGCCACGGTATTTTAGAACCAGATGTTGTTAATAGTCATTGATACCCAATTTGGTGTGTAGGGTATGGAAAATATTGGTGAAATCTGGTATTGTCTGGTCCCTTTCTTGATGTAGGCTAGTCCATCTGGTGTAGTGGTCCTCGTAGCTTTCAAAAGAGTAGTATTGTTCTTTAATGGTGTCCCAGAAGGAATCCCATGCAAGGGCCACCAAAACAATTGTAGATTCCTCCATGGACCTTTGCTCAGAGTAAGTATCCCACCAATCTTTAACATGGGGAACAACCTTGAGGAGTGAAAAAGTGATATTTTCCCTATCGAAAAAATTGTGGACTAAAAAATATCCTTCGAGCAGATTCAACTATTTATCTATAGCATCTGCATCTATCAGTCCTTCAAATAATGGAATATCAAAATTTACATGTACCTTGAAGGGGGTTGCATGGCTTCTTCATGAACATGCTTCTCTTGTGGGAAGCCGTCAAATGATCTACGTGAAGTTGTCCATCATTTTGTTCCTTTTTCACGCGAGGGCTTCCTTGAGCAACATTTTAATAGGATCTCTTGCTCCATCATCTTTCTTTTCATCCCCCATGGTTTGTTTTTGGGCTCGACGTGACCGATCTGGTAATGGCTCGATTGGTTCGAGTCCCAACTTCTTATACCTGGATCTTGTCGGGGACATGCACGAAGAAAAATAAATGAAGAGCAAACCACTCTGATACCATTGATCCAGATTTAGGAGCGGAACGAACTGATTAACAGACTAAATACAATAAAAATAGAGATATGGAGAATAACACAAATATCAGGTGAATTCTTTTAAATAATGAAATAGGATGAAACTATAAAACTGCAGAACTAAAAACTTGCTCGAATGTTGGTAGTTATCTCTAAGAAGAGATGTGGCTACTATGTACATTCGTCTGAGAAGAATCGATTACAATGAGGATCCATAGGCCTTTTTGGTATTACTCATGAATTCCAAAACCCTAGACATCCAAAAACCTAACCCTAGAAGGTGAAACACCAAAAGTTATGTGGGCCCTATAGGTAAGTTGGTGTAATTTCGTACCTCAACTTCCTAGGGCCATACTGTTTGCATACAACCTCTGTTTTAGGCATGTGATAGCATGTTGGAAAGATATTTCAACAAAATACACATTCTGCAATCAAAATCTGACTTTGTCTACAGTTTGACTGTGGTGAGCCAAAAAAACAACGTTTAGGGCCCCAAAACAGCCCCGAAAGTACAAGAAGATGTGCTGACATGAAAACATACAAAATAAGCCAGTTGGATTAGGCGAGAGGCCACCCATATCCACTTGAAGGATGTGTGGGGCTTCAGACATCCCCAAAAGTGTAGAACCCACAATTACAAAGTAGCATATAAGAACGTACTGAACAAAAACGAACATGAGGAGCTATTTGGAGTAGGTTTGTGGCCACCAATATCCACCTGGATCATTCTCCACATTCACTACTGAATAAATGAGCATGTATGGGGGTAAATTGATTCTGTAGGCCTTATCTCTCACATTTTCCAATACCTCAAAAGGACCATACTGTATATTTCTTATCTTCTTACCAGGTCCCTGTAGCCTTTCCTTATTCAACTGTAACCATACTCTGTCTCCCACTCTAAATGTTCTCTATGTTCTGTGATGGTCATTCCTATCCTTGTAACTTTCCCATGACTTCTTCAGTGTATTTTTTACTTGAAAATGGATCTTCTTGATCTTCTCAACAAAATTTTCTTCTTTTAATGTATCTTTTTTGAGGTCCTCCCTCACTCCTCTTTGTTTTCCGTATACAACATCTAAGGGTGAAGGTGGAAAATACCCAAAGAAAGTTTCATAAGGTGACTTACCAATAGAAGTGTGGACTACTCTATTATAATAGTGTTGTATATAGATCAAATTTTCATCCCAGGTCTTCGGATGCTTCTACTTGTAACCTCTCAAAAGTTGCACCAAATCCTTGTGACTACTTCTATCTACCCATCTATCCATGGATGGAATGTTCTAGACCTCTTCAACTTAATTTCCATCTTCTCCCACATTGTAGTCCAAAATGCATTGAGAAATATGGTATCCCTATCTGAGATGATGTTTCTTGGTATCCCAAAGTGCACCCAAACCCATTCAAAGAAATTTTTTGTTGCTTCTTGTCCATTGATGGTTTTTTACTAGACACGAGAATGCACATTTTGTTGAAACTATCAACTACCAAAAATATATAGTCATGTCCCATTCCTGGTTGTTGGTAAGCCTCCCATAAAAACCATGGAAATACTTTCCCGAGGTCGAGTGGGTACAAGTAATGGATGGTATAGACATTGCTTCCTATTACTGATATTGTTGGTACAACAAAGTGTACATCCTCTAATATATCATGCTACATCTTCTTGCATTCTGGGCCGATACACATTTCTTTGTAAATTGGAAACTGTCTTCCAAACACCAAAATTTCTTGCAACCTTGGAGGTGTGCGCCTCTCTAATAAGTTGCAGGATTTCACCTTTAGGGACATAGAGCTTGTTAAGCTTGTAGAGTAAACCATTCTGAAAATCATAGTCAGCGTTGTCGTCACCTTCTTCTATATTAATTTTCCCTTGTAGCTGCTAAAACACCTCCTTGAAGTCCTCATATTCCATGTATGCCTCTTTGTGTGCATCATGGGTAAAAGTATGCATGTGTATTAGAGTTCCCAAAGCTATAATCTTGGATGTGGTTGGTTGTGAAAGCATGTATGGAAACTTGTGTGTGCTTCCCTTCTTATATTTGATGACTAGATGAAATTGTTGTAAAACCCCCATCCACTTGTAATTCATGGTTTGGTGTAGCTTACTGTTGGCTTGCAAATATTGTAGTGGCTGGTGATACGTGTGAATGATGGTCTCCTTTCCCATAAGATAATGCTTCCACTTTTTGACATCTTGTACCAAGGCATAGAGTTCCTTGTCGTAGGTAGGGTAGTTGAGAAACTCCCCATGAAATACTTCAGAATGATAGCAATTGGACCTTCCTCCCTACATCATGATTCCACCCATGGAATACCCACTTCCATCTGTCTCCACTTTGAAAGGATTATGTAAATTTTGTAGTGCTAGCACTAGTGCTTGACTGATCTTTTTTTTTGGCTCATCAAAGGCCTTATGTTGATTCTTCCCCCACTGCAAAATCTTACCACTGGTTGTTATGGCATGGAGTGGTGTAGCTACCACTGAAAATGAAGTTATGAACTTCCGCAAGTATATTGTTTCCCCATAAAAACTCCTAAATTAATTGACATTTGTAGGAACTAGCCATTTCATGATGGCCTCCATATTTGTGGGATCTATATTGAGCTTCCCTTCACTAATCACATACCCCAAATACACAAAAGACTGTTGAGAAAACTCACATTTCTTGAGATTGGCTAGTAGCCAGTTCATTTTTAGAATCTCTAACACCTGCATAAATGTGAGATGTGCTCCTCCCTGGTAGCACTATAAACTATTATATCATCCAAATAAACAATAACAAATGAATCTAGATAAGGGTGTAATACATCATTCATTGGTATCATAAAAGTAGTTGATTTGTTTCATAAATTGAATGGCATAACCGACCACTCATACAAACCCGTTGAACCATTTTTGTGCCTCCCCTATATTTATATTTTCCCATTTTATTTTCTTACCTTTTCTCTTCCCCTTCTATAGTTTCCCTTCCTAAATATCTCATATTCCCCTCTTTGTCCCTTTCTTTATTGTGACAATATTTCCACACTTATTCATTTTCACTATGTTTGCGTACTTTCGATCATGTGGACTTTCATAATTGCATTATGCTCTCTTTACCGCTATATCAGTCCTCCCAACACTTAGTTTATTTTTTCATTACATATTTTTAGAATTTCGGACTCACAGAATTACATTTTTATACCTCCACTCACCCCGTAGTCTGCCCAATGTATCCCAACACTTAGCCATTTAATCTATTCATACTTTCGGACTTGTGGACCTTCAGACTTGCAAACTCATATTTCCATTATGATCATTCACTCAAACTCTCTTCCATCACGTGTCCCTTCCTTCACATTTCTCGAAGTCGCATTTAATATTATCTTTATGGAATTAATTACTAAATTCATTTATGAAATGGCCATTAATTAATGATGTTTATATAGAGGCTAGTCACATTTATTTTGAGTTAATACTTCCATCAAAATAAAATCTATCCTAAAATCATTTTACTATGCAAAGTAATAATACAAGAAAAGATGGCAAGCTTTGCGAAATTAGTCATGAGAAAACAACAGTTATGTGTAGATACCTTGAACCTCTTCTCCATAGAAGATTAGAGCTATCATTGGTCCCGATCATACCGGTATTATTCAAGTCTACTTTGTAAAGAAAACAATAAGGTGTGGACTTCAGGAATAGTTCTCACAAGTTGCATCCTAGAAGCCTTTAAATACAAGGATATTGTAGCATGGTGCATCAACAAGTTTATCTAGAATGAAAGGGTCATTTCATTGCAGAGAATTTCTCCTATTTCCTTGGCACCTTCAATATTTAGGGAGATGTTGAAATTGTCAGAGCCGAACATGGTTTACAAAGGGGAGGAAGATAGAAATTTTATAAAAAGAAAGAATAATGGAATCAAATTTCTTCAAGAATATTTACATGACCCTGCATCAACGCCATAAGATATATCTAGAATCCATGTAAGTTCTTTAAAAAATACTTATGAATAAATTTCCTGGTTATTTACTCAAATTACTAGCCAAGATTCTATGGAAACCATTCCTCGATTGGCATTATATATACTACATTTCACAGTTCATGAAAATGTAATCTTCGATTGGGCGAAGATTATTTCAAATGATATTATTGCACAACTGACAAATTTCAAAACTGATAAGAATTTTTATATATCATCTTATTTGTTATTTTCTATCACATATTGCCATACTTTTAAAGGTTTAAATATTTCCAAAAGGGTTAAAATAAAGGTGGACCATGAGACTATGTGGTATCAAGATTTACGGAGGTAGAGGGTTGACCATCATTTCTATGAAGTATACAATTATTTTTTGTCTAAATTCAAAAAAATATTGTTTGGTGAAGAAATTTCTCGACTCTCATTGGAAGCGTCAGTTTTTATAAAAGGGAAAGGAATTCTGGAAAAAATGGAGGATTACAATATCATCAGGGTTTTTTGTTCCAACGAAAAACCCATATTTCTTCCGTATTATATATCTGATAAGATTTTCATTATTGAAATAACTAGACAATGTAAATTCTAGTTTCACACATTTTCTGAGAAAAGGAAAAAGCATTTCATACCTCTTCCGTGGAAAGTCGAAAAAATTCTTCTCAGGGGAATTTCCAAGATTGATGAGTATGATACCTTTTTTTGACCATTCCAACTTGAGATATGCTGAGGAAATCAAGGGTTTTGACCTGAGTCATCTTTTCTACAATCATTTGATTTCAGTTGGGCTCAGTACTGCACTTATAAATTTAGTTGTAAGAGAAAAAGAGGAGAATTATAGCCATAACCCTAATAATCAAGAAGTTGATAGAGACTCCAGCGATATAGAAATTGTCATAAGTACCACAGAGCATCATGGGGAAAGAGGTAAGCCTTCAAATAAAAATAACGCTCAGTGACCAAGCGTTTCTTGAAGGAGTGCTTTACAAAGACAAATATTTAGCTTGGGACATCACATTCAAGAAAAATAAAGAGTAATAATTTAGGGGATGGTGAATAAAGAAACTCTCCTTAGGGGAACTTGGAGAACCCCCACAAGATAAAAATTAAAAGAAAAAGGACTAATTCACAACAAGAGGAAGGAGAAACACATGCACTAGAAAATGACTTATTATTGGATAACATGGACTTAGATGTGGATATTGAAAATATCACCTTCCTAGATGTAGAAGTACCTTCTAGAGGAAATGTATAGTATACTTCTTCGCTCATAGTGTAGGAGGAGACATTTTCTGATGAAGAAACTTTTGTTGTGAAAAATGCCTCTTTTGATAGAGAATCTAAAAAAATGGTTTTTGAAAGAAACGCTAAGTGTAAAAGTGGGAAATTGTTTTCCACCATTGATACATGAAATATTTTTCCTTGTAGATTGTTGTCCATTCATAAAGTTACAGGAGATGTACTCGACGTTTCAATTTCTAGTATGGAGGAAGAAAATGCTCAGTTTGAAGAAAAAATTAAAGAATTGCAAGAAACTCTCATGCCTCCACCTATTTTGGCTTCCCATGTTTCCATGATTCGTCTTGAGAAAATTTTTAAAGAAACCCCAGAATCAAGTGCTAGAGTCAAGGGAATCTCAAATCTGATTATGGCTACTTGACATTTTGTTGAAGAGAATATTAAGAAAAGAATGCCACTGACTTTAGAGATTTGGGATATGGAAAACAATTTTCCTCTCGGTTTGAGAATTTAGAATACTAGGGAATAATTGAATTCATATTTGAAAAATGATGAATGGTTTTACACATATGGATTTGTGATGTTTGCAATGAATGTTTCGGCAATAACATAGCAGATGAAAAAGAAAGAAAATCTACCTTCTTCGACATGCATAAAACAACTAAATGTAGATTTTAACCTTGTACAATATCTACTGCAAACAAATATTCAGTAAAGGAACAGAAAAGATACAATGGCTAATAAAAACATTACATAGATATTTTTCCCCTAGAAACCCAAATCGGGAAAACCAACATATTCTATATTATTCATCGTGTTACACTGTTTATAATACAAAATACATATAGAATCTAGCAACATCCAAAAACCTAACCCAATGACCTGGATTAGTCAAAAACCCTAATTCCTTAACTGGAAATAGAAAACCATCGGCAAAGAAATCATATGCCGAAAAACCACCTAAATATAATGTGGTCCCGATGCAGAAAAAAAAAAAATTGGCGGTGCTACCCCTGAACCCCCACGCAGGGGGCTCCACCCCCCTATGCACCCGGTGCATATGCTCAGACACTACTACTCGTGCAAATAATATAACATGTACCCAACATTCTCCGACTTATTGTTTTCTTTTCACATAGGGGGTTACAGGGTTACATAGTCAACAATTCAGGGCAACAATTCCCATGGATCATCTACACCAAGAGAACTTCTTAGTGCTCACAAATTTTGTTAATGAATCTGCAACATTCTTCAAAGTGTCCACCTTCATCAGCAATACTTTCTTTTCTTCAACCATGTCTCTCACAAAGTAAAATTGAATATCAATATGCTTTGTCTTTGAATGATGAGCTGGGTTCTTTGCCAAAACAATTGCACTCTAACTATCACAATATATTCTTACAGCTTGTTGTACCAACCCAATACCTGAACAAAATATTTGTAACCATACTTATTCCTTACTTGCATGAGTGGCTACCATGTATTCAACTTCTGTAGTTGAAAGTGCCACTACAGCCTGTCTTTTTCTCATCCAACTTATTGCTCCTCCAAATAGGTTAAATACATACCCACTTGTAGATCTCCTACGATCCAGATCTCCAACCTAGTATACATACATAAATACATGTATATCCACCACTCTGTCGAATCTCAGTCTTCCTTCATAGAACAATACATAGCTAGTAGTGCCTCGCAAATACCTGAAAACCCTTTTTACTATTGTCCAATGCTCCTTCCCTGGTTTTGACATATACCTACTCAAAACTCCCACTACATGTGCAATGTCTAGTCTAGTACAGACCATTGCATACATCAAACTGCCAACTGCACTCGCATATGGAACATGAGACATGTCCTCCTCATCTTCATGTGTCTTGGGACACTGATCCACAGATAACTTTACACCAACAGGAATAGGAACCTTGACCGGTTTATATTCCTGCATATTAACCTTTGCNTTCAATCTCTTTTAATTTCCATGCCCAAAATGAAATTTGAAGCATCGAGATCCTTCATGTCAAATTTAGAGGACAACTGAGTTTTCACATCCTGGATAATCTCCTTGTTGTTTCCTATCAACAACATGTCATCCACATACAAGACCAAATAAGTCAAATCATCACCAATTAATTTAAAATACAAACAATGGTCCTCCTTGCTTCTTGTGAAGCCAAGTCCCAACATATAAGTATCAAATTTTTGATACCACATCCTTGGTGATTTATTTAAACCATACAGGGACTTTTTCAGCTTGCATTCCAGCTCCTTCTTTCCTTTCACATCATAACCTTCTGGTTGCTTCATATAGATTTCTTCTTCCAAATCCCCATGTAGGAATGTTGTTTTCACATCCATTTGTTCTATTTCAGAATCAAATGCAGCAACAACAGATAAAATAAATCTTATAGAGGTTAACTTGGCAACAGGAGGAAAAATCTCACCAAAATCAATTCCCTCAACCTAGGAATAACCCTTTGCTACTAACTGAGCTTTGTATTTCTCCAATTTTCCTTTTGCGTTCAACTTATTTTTAAATACCCATTTGTTGCCAATGGGATTTATTCCAGTTGGAAACTCCACTAGATCCCAAGCCTAATTCTTATCCAAAGATGCCATTTCTTCATCCATGGCCCTTTTCCAGAGATTTCAATCCCCTGAATCCACTGCCTCCCTGACAGTTCTAGGATCATCATCAGTAATAGACAAAGCAAAATTTGAACGAAAATCATTTAGACTATACCTTTCTGGTAGCCTTGTTTCTCGATTCGATCTCCTCAATATTGGAGTATGAGAATATTCTTCTTCTTATTCATGTTATTTTGTTATTTTGTAGAGTTTGATTCATCATCCTTTAAAGAAAACTCTATCTTCTCTGGTTCTTCCTTACTTGGTAGGAATTCTTGTTTAACAACATCCTTCATTTCTCTAAATACCACATCTCGGCTATACACTACCTTCTTAGTTTCTGGGTTCTGTTATCACACTAAGTTGCCTTGGGTTTTTTAGTTTGTTTCCATCCCTTCCTAAACCTTAGATTTTATTTTTTTAAGTTTCACCCCTTTTAAAATTGTGTTTGTTAGGACCCCTTTGATTAATAAAGTGTTGACTCATAACTTATGTTTTGATCCTCATTTGATTTTTGGACTTAGAACAGTTTTTGTTCATGACTTAAAATTTGGTCCCCTTCATGATTTGTCACTAGGATCAGTCCTCTCCATGACTAGATTGATATGACAGACCATTTTCCTCATTCATGCCCTCGTAGCCATGCCTTGTTGTACTTTTCTTACCTGTCCAATCATTTTTTGAATTGGAGCGTTGCCCACTCATCAGGAGTTTCCGTAGCACCTTTCTCATTCATAATTTTCCATCTTGAGTTATGATTACAATGCTGATGTCATTTTCCTTGTTTTTAGCACCAGGAGTTGGTTAAAAGGATGCCTTCAAAATTTCATATTTACGAGCTCTGATAATGGTTTGTGATTTTGAAAAACTCAAGATTGTTGCACTGTGCAAACTCTCAGTTCTGACCAGTCGGAAGCAGTGTTGCAAGATCTGATGCTGAGGTAGATTCGGAGGCCAGGATGTTCGTGACTTCATCCTAAAATCTCGTCGAGGCTTCAAACAAGTGTTTATTCTACATGTATCCCGTGTTTCCTCCTCTGCACATAAATTTTCAAAGAGAATTAGCGCTTAGAGTTTTGTATTATCAGGCTTGCATAGTTGAGGGAGACCTTTCTTCACATCATTTTATCCTTGTCTCCTCCCATTTAAAACCTATGAACTTCACTACCTATATGTCAAAGTCTGATACATCTTCTCACCATATCTATTGATCTCACATCATCTAAACAGTTCTATCCCCTGCATACGCATTGCGGTACCTAAGGCGCTTCTTAACTACACTGTGTCTCCCCTGCTTCCTTTGAAATTTGAGTCGAGCATTTTCTACCCAGCTTCAAAGGGCCAATTACAGAGTACCTTCTCATTGTCTAAGTGTTTAGTACTTGCATAAATATAAAGGAGGGATTTCCACAGCCAAGTCTTAGCTTACTAGCAATCAATCTGGTTTAAAGGGAAGTTCTTGTAAAAGTGCAACTTTGTCCATTTGAAGCTCGACTTTAGGTCCTCCTGGTCATTACTATCCCATATCCATAAGAATCCCTTAGCCTAAGCTATGGAGACTCCTCATATGAAGAAGTCACACAAGGGGGTCAAGGTAGTTAGAACTGAACTTGTGGATATGCATCTTTTTGAGACAGATCCCATGGCAAGAGAAGATTTTCAAAGAGTAGGATGCCTCTCTTTCTTCTAGAATATGCAAAGAGGCCATCCTGAGGTGACAAGGCAATTTGCCTTACATTTTGATGGTAGGAGAACCAAGGTAGGGGATTTAGAATTTGAGGTGACTGAGGCCTCTATTTCAGCTGCAACAAGAATCCCTATCACAGGTGAGAAATGGTTTAAAGCCATGGATTTGAATGCAGCCTATGCCAAAGATTTCCTTAAGCCTAAACATCAAGCCAATGATTTTTCTAAAGGTGTGCCAAGGAACCAGCTGATTGAGCAGTTTGACAGGATATTGAAGATCATCCAGAGATACTTTACATGTGAAGGGAGGTTTAATACATTGTACCAGTACCACATAAGGCTTCTGTTGCATTTTACTGGTAAAATTGAAATGAATATTCCCTACTATTTGTTGAGGAGCATAGGTAAGATGACATACATGATTCAATCCAATTCTAAGGATGTGGATACTAGCATCTTCCACTTTGGATTGATTAGGATTCTAGTCTCTGAAGAATTGGGAAAGAAAGATATCTCATGGGAACATTTTGTTGGTGCTTCCCACTTCAAGTTGGATGTAGAATCCACTCCTCAATCACAAAATGCAAGCTCTTTATCATCCACCAATGCTGCTAAAGCATGTACTAGAAAGAAGAGAAAGGGAAAATTTCATGTTAAAGTTTCAGAGGTCATCAAGAAGGTCACAAGAACTGAGGAGGAAGCTTGTCATTCCCCACAGAGAGATTTTTCACCTCCTCCTCCACCAGAGTTAGAAGAAGTTCCTTCTACTACTAAAACTGCAGCAAAGAAAGGGAAGAAGCTACACTTTTCCTCTTCTCCTCTAGAAACCAATACCAAGGGCAGGAAACCTTTTACAAGATCATCAGTTCCTAAAGAGGTTTTTGAAGAATAGTCTCTACCAGAAAATCTTGTACAAAAGAAGAAGGGTAAAGGAATTTAAAATCCCGTGGAAAGAAAAGAAGAAACCCATGTGAAAAAGAAGAAAGATAAAGGAAAAAGTATCAAGAAGCAAGATAGAAAAGGCAATTCCTATGTAGCAGGAAGAGGAGACCATGAAAAATCCTATTGAGACAGTGCATGCCACTACTCCACCTGACAATCAGACATTCAAAAGATTAATCAGGAAACTTAGGGATGCTAGGAAGGAGGTGGCTCATTTTAAAACATAAGCCATTTCTGACAAAGTTAAGATGAAAGAACTCGTGGATGGCTACAGTCACACCCTTGACTTGGCAAGGTTTGTAGCAAGAAAGGCCCAACCTCTCCATAGGTAGCTCAAAAACCTTTATAGTCAAAATAAAGGCTTTCAGTCTCAGAAGTGGCTCAAAGAAACTTGTAGGTATTGCTTGAAGATGTTATTGAAAAGGAGACACCAACAGTCAAGGAGAGCATAACTCCACTGAAGAATCCTTTCATTGTAAAAATGAAGAAGCCTATTGTGCCAAATGAGGATCCTCCTCCTACAAGAAAAAGTGTCAAGTTAAGTGTCAGGGTAACAAAGTAGTTGGTGAAAGGTGAGCCCCATTTTTGAGGATGGTTCCTTTTTGTGAAGATAAACTGTTGTTGAAACATTTCCTTTGCCACCTATACAGGCTTCTAAGTGCTTATTGTTCAGAGTTTTGGGATTTTTTTGAAGAACTAACTCCTTCAGCAGTAAGAATGCACGCATTTCGTAGCACTATGGCGCTATGGAATAGTTTATTTTTGGTGTTCCACTGGTGTTCTACCTACAGTTATGCAAAATCACCTAAAAATAATGGTGCTAATATTACTCAAAGTTGCTACTTACTCTGCACATGTCCAAGCTGGAGGTGTTGCATTTTTTATGGCGCTACCTAAAATTTTCACAGAGACACACAGTGGGCGCTACCTAAAATCGCTACTGAATTTCTGGCAGAGATGGAATTTTCACAGAGATGCCCCAGAGTGGCGCTACCTAAAATCTCGCAGAGACCAAAGTTTGTATAGGGGGTAGGAAGGTTTGGTGCTACCTTTTCTACTAGTCTAGTTTTGAAGTGCACTATAGAATCTTATGAAGTTTGGTAAAGGCACTACAAAGTGAGCTACTCAGAGTGCTACCCAAAGAGGCTACCAATACACACCAGGGATCTAGGAGGGTCAAGCTAACAACTTTTTGGATAGTTGATGATGGAGAGAAATGCAAAAACGATAGCTGGCAGCATGATGATAGCCACATTCTCTTGAAGGGCACATGCCAAACAAGGAGTTGCGCAGAAAACATGGATCAAGTTAGTTTGAATATTGGTTGGATTAGTCACCAACACTTTCCTCTTTTATGGCATAGGTTGTTAGTCAAGTTGTTAGATGAAATAAATTCTTAAAGATTTTCATGGGAAGGAGGCCAACTCGTACCTCTAGTTGTTTCCTCCCTTTTATTATAAATAGATAGATGAAATCCTTTAGTAGGTTTAGATGGTTCAGAAAGGCTCCCTTATACTGTAATATTTTGATGAAGTAACTATGAACTGGCTATGTACTTGATTTAAGACATATTGGTTAATAGAAATCAGCTTCTCTTTCAACTTATTTGTTTTTGATACTAAATTTTCATGCTTTGAATGATTCACATGAATGGTTGTGGTGATATTATTGTTGGACACACCCACCACACTTAGAGGGGGGGTGAATGAGTGTGGGGTTCCTTTTCCCAAAACTTCCCTCTTGCACAAAAACTCATCAATTAGAATTCAACATTTATTCATTACCCATTGTTGTCATTTATAAACATTTAGATGTGAGCACATATCAGCAACATATATCAACAATATATCATCAACAAGTCATCACCACAATGAACACAAAGAACACAAGATGTATGTACAATTTTCTTTTTATTACGGAATACAATCCTTGGGGTTTATCATCAACAACTGAATAGAGTACAACTCTACAAGAGCACCAGC
>JASDQU011249124.1:18867-44370 GCA_032191745.1 Picea mariana
ATCACTAATAGTGCTTCCTTGCAGCTTATACAAAGTTCCAAACCGAACTCCCCTCAGCAACACCATTGCTCCTTGAACCATCCGGTAGGTTTCCTTTTCAAATATTGTTTTTACCCTTGCATCGTCCATTTTTCTTACAGAAATCAAATTTCTGGCCAAACTTGGGATGTGTAGAACACTAGGCAGTGTTCTAATCCTTCCATCTATGAGCCTCAACTTGAATCTTCCTCTTCCTATGATTCTAGTTGTCGAATCATTACCTAAGAAAATATTACCTCCATCATACCTTTCATATTCGTAGAACTACTCCCTGTGGGGAGTCATATGAAAGGATGCACCATATTCAACCAACCATGCCTCATGATGTGAATGTGTGCTTGAAGAGTCCAAGTACACATCCCCTCCTTCCTTAGAGTTCTTTTCTTTTGTAGAAGAAGATTCTTCAAATCCCTTCTTTTTCTCAACTTTGGATCTACACTGCTTCTTGTAGTGTCCTTATTTTCCACATATCCAACATACCCTTACAAACTTTCCGAGAGATTTAGATATACCCTTAGACTTAGATCTCCCACTTGAGAAATTAGATCTATTTCTTTCCTGGGAATGTCTTCTTGCAAATAATGTGTCTGTGTTATATACTTCCATATTCTTTTGTCTCATCTCCTTCGACAACAAGGATGAAACCACTTCTTTAAACTTCAAGGAAGTTGTATTACTACCTATGGCCACAACCAGACTATCCCATGAGTCTGGTAAAGAACACAACAAACTGATACATTTATCTTCATCTAAAATTTTAATCTACACAGATACTAACTGACTTACCACAGTATTGAAGGTGTTCAAATGCTCTGCCACCTAGTCTCCATCTCTCATCCTTAGGTTATATAACTTATTTCTCAAGAATATTTTATTTACCAGGGACTTAGACTGATACAACTTCCCCAACTTTTCCTATAAATCCTTGGTTATAGCTTCCTCTGACACATTTAGTAATACTGAATCGGAGAGACACAGTCGGATTGTGCTATTTGCCTTCCGATCCAACTCCATTCATATTTAGAAGTTCCTATAGGTGCAGTACCTGGATCTACCGCGATCCATTGATCTCTATCCACCAACAGATATTCCATATTGAGCTTCCACTGCTAAAAAAATTTCCCATTAAACTTCTCAATCTCCATCTTCGAATTGCTTGCCATTTCTTTTCACCTGAAAAAGCAATACCGTAGATCTCTCATTGTAACAAGGCTTATCATAGTCCCGATCCAAACCTTGACCACAAAGGCATCCCCCTGAAGCCAATAAATATCTGATACCAAATGTAGATTTTAACCTTGTACAATATCTACTACAAACAGATATTCAGTAAAGGAACAAAAAAGATACAATGGCAAATACAAACATTACACAGATATTTTTCCCCTGGAAACCCAAACCGGGAAAACCAACATATTCTATATTATTCATCGTGTTACAATGTTTACAATACAAAATACATATAGGAGCCAACGGCATCCAAAACCCTAACCCAATGACCTAGATTAGTCCAAAACCCTAATTCCTTAACCGGAAATAGAAAACCATCAACAAAGAAACCATGTGCCGAAAAACCACCAAAAGAAACCATGTGCCGGCAAAGAATATAACACATACCCAACACTAAAATCCTATTGGATTGAAAGAATAAATGTATTAAAGGGACTGTCAACTCAATTGATTGATTTATCAAGAAGGAAGATGAAAGTATACTAAAAAATTCTTGATTTAGATATCGTTGGAATCTCTTTTGAAGTCCTGGACCCTAAGTATCTCTCAATTTCAATGCTCATGATTCGAAAACTTTTCGAAGGACAAGTTGAATAATTAAAAAGGGCATCATCTGAAAAGTTTGATACTTTGATTGAATTCACAAATGATAATATTGACAACTGGCTTGTTGAGTATACAAATAAAAATGAGGATATTGAGAATACATTACAAAATTTATCTATGGATATTAGAGAAATTGAAAAAGAGTTGTTTAACATTAAAGTAAAACAAGAAGTGATCATTTCCCTGTTAGGGATAATATTCAAGAATGGTTAAACAACTCAATTGCCAAGATCTCCGAAATTCCAAAAGAAGCAGTTATTATCAGTAACTAAATCGAAACAAGCAAGGGTACAAAAGAAACAACAACAAGCAAATGAGGAGAGAGATACCATCATAGTAAGTCCATATTGATCACATATTGCTTTCCTTATCAATTTTCATCCATTTATTCTTCTTCTTTAACTAGAAAAGTATAACCGAATCCTGATACACTTATTTTTGTCTTCTTACCAGATCATGTTGTTCGATACCTACCCACATTCTTCTTTCTATTTCCTACTTTCTTTTATATGTTTTCTTTATGGTCCACGAGAACCCCAATCCCTATCCTTTGGAAAAACACCTTTAATTTCAATGCACTATAACATCCATTATTATTTTTGAGATATCCCAGAGAACTAATTCAGGATCAATTTTGACTGTATTTTATAACTCTGAGTCCTGAGTATAAAGTATTTGAAATTGTTCTATCATAATAGTTTTTTGAGATATATAATCATTACTCTATAAAAATTTTCTTATGTGAATGGGCCAATTTCTTTTATTTTAGATGTGATCATAAAATTTATTTTTATTATGATGGATGTGAGGAAATCTTATTTATTTTCTGTAATGTTTTATGTGTGAGATTCTTGGTCCACTTCTCAGGAATTCTCTTTTATAAATACTCTTTTACTTTTCAACATTTTGATTTTTTCTTGAGAATTAAATATTGGACTATCTTAGGGTCATATATTATTCTTGATCTGAAATTACAAAGAATATCATAAGCCAAAGAGGAGTACCACCTATTTAAAAATGTAGGAGGATTTATATCCTCGTGAAGTTGTCGTTTCGGTCACAATGGATTCAAGGGTCAACATTTTTATTGGCGACCATACTATGGAACAAACTTGAGGATTTGGATCTGGTGTTACACCATAAAAATTATATGACTTTCCCTCAAGCTAACTAGCCCCAGTTAGAAATCAGATTGAATAACCAACGAAGTATTATGCATTAGTTATATAACCTTGTAATAACAATAGTTGGAACTAGAGAATAATTAGAGAGTTCTTGGGAAACACTAGTTCAAGAAGAAGAAATAGAAATTCTCAGAAGACAAATAAGAGACGAAAGACAAGATTAGAGACGAGCTTGAAGAGTGCAAGAGAAAGGTGGGAATTGAAGTTGGGAAAATACAAAGGACCAATCACTAGAAGCAAAAGCAAGCAACTACGTATCTCAAAAATTGAGAAGCATACTCTTGAAGAAAAGAAGAAACTTCTAGACATGGATGAAAGAGAAGAAAGATGTGAAGAAGCACATGAAGAAAGAAGGGAAGAAATGAGAGAGGAAAGGAGACATGAAGAAACATGAAGATATATAAATCTAAGAACGATAAGAGACTCCCCCATAGAACTGTGAGGTGAACAACATGAGATCCCTATTCTTCCTAAAGGTACTTTGAAAACATTTTCCAAAGATGGAACAATTGATGCTAAAAGACATGTTGATTTGTTTTTGGATGTTTGTGATTTCCATCTTTTTGAACATGATGATATAATGGTAAGGTTGTTTCTCCAAACTTTATCGGGCCAAGCTTATGAATGGTACACAAATTTTCCCACAAGATCAATCAGCTCATTTTATGATCTTGAAGCTATGTTCTTGAATCTGTTCTCTCCCCCAGTCACGTATCATACTCTTCTTACTAATTTAACCCAATTTTTTCTAAAGAAAAATGAGAGGATAACAGATTTCAATCTCAAATTCAATAAAACACTAAACAAGATCCATGAATATAAAAGGCCTAATGATCCAGTAATACTTGGTCGCTATAAAAATGCCATGCCACCCAATGTGAAGTTCACTATTGGAGCCTCCCAAATTGGTACTATGGATGAAGCAATGACCAAAACTATGGATATGGAGGAAATCATGATTGAAAGAGGAGATGACCCTAACATTATTCTTGGAAGAGTATAAAGGAAGATGGATAATTTGAACATTACTGACCAAGGAGCATCAAGTTAGAAAAATAATGAAGAGAAAAATCCATGACCTAGTGAAAATCAGGCATTCAATGGAGGATTCATTAAAGGAACTATCACGAATGTGAAGATGGATCTTTTCGTAGCCCAGGAGATGAACCAAATAATCGAGATTGCGCAGATGAATAAAACCATTAGACAAATGAAAAATGAAATAATAAGGTTAAGAAGGAATGAAAATTACATATTTAATCTAAGGATGTCGGTCCCAGAATAAAGAAGGAACCCTACCTCAGAACAAAGAATGAGGTTTAAAAATGTCGACAATTAACAAATACAAAGGGTTCGTAGACAACCAACTTTGATTGCAGTAATACTTGATGAGGCATACAATGAACAAATGGTCAAACCAGAAAATGATTGTTTTTTAGAAGAAGTCTTTGAATATATACAGACTGATGGATGTGAGACATCCATGCATATATTTGAAGAAGATGAAGAAGATATTATCTCAGAAGAAAACATTGTCCAAACATGGGAACATGTAAGTAAGGCTAAGAATAAGGAGAATTATGAAAAAGAAAAGTAGAAAGATAATGAAAAAGATAAATAAAAAGAGAGTGATACAAGTAAAACAACCAGTACATAAGTCAAAAACCAACAAAAGACGCTCAATCCCCTTCAGATGATATATAATTTTTTTGATGATCTAAGTAAGTTAAAAATTACTCTGCATTTCACAGAAGTAGTAAAAATTCCCCAACAAATGGAAAACATTCTAAAATTATTGGATGAGCCAGCTGGGATAATCAAAGCAGTAATTGCAAACCCGAAGTAGATTCAAAATACATCAACGATGAAATTATGAGGCAAATTTCCACCTTTTTACATGTCAATAGAAAATCATGACGTCGTTCTCCACAATTGTCTGGTAGATTATTGTGTGACAAAAAACATCATGCCCTTGGCGGTCATGGAATCACTTAGCATGAGCTCCACCAAGTAATATGAAACAGGTGAAATCATCTATGCAATTTATTCCAGGAAGGTACCATCTTATGGAAAAATTAAGGACTTTTATGCGTGGATTACCACCACTCCTAATATCATTACAGTTTTTAAGATTGTGGTGGTGGATCTACCTCCAACATACAGAGTTGTTCTTGGAAGAGACTTGTCTTCCATGATTGGTGGCTATATAATGAATGATGGAAGTTGTATGATGCTTCATGACAAAGATAGAGCAATGATCAAGGTTCCTCGTGAACCCAAGAGACCATTTTCTTTCACGAAGAAGGATAACGAGTTCATGGAAGATTATATAGATGTTGGTATTGGGAACTATGTTATCCTTGATATGGAGAAAATCGAGGATATAGAGAATGAA
Organism: Picea mariana; assembly: GCA_032191745.1. NCBI lineage: Eukaryota > Viridiplantae > Streptophyta > Pinopsida > Pinales > Pinaceae > Picea > Picea mariana. Next base: position 24,322 of record JASDQU011249124.1, read on the forward strand.
GAGAATTATTTTGTTGGATATTGGAGAATATCGTTTGATGGATCTTGTTCAAGCTCAGGGAGTGGAGTTGGGATTGTACTCAAAAGCCCCGAGAAGATCGTATACCCACATTCCATCAGACTTGAGTTCCCTTGTAAAACTAATGAAGCATAATATGAAGCCTTAATTCAAGGAATGATCCTGGCATTGGAGATGAAGATTGAACATTTGATTGTGACCGGGGATTTAGAATCGGTAATAAATCAAATCACTCAGACGTATAAGATTAAAAAGGAAAGGCTCAAACTATATTTTAAAAGAGTGAATGAATTAATGGAGGCCTTTAGTTATTTCAATATTTCTTTTATTCCAAGGGATACAAATAAAAAGGAAGATTATTTAGCATTGGCCGCTTCATTTTCAAACCTAGATGGAATTCAAAGTGAAACATATTTCCAAGTAAAAAGAGTTTTTCGACCCTCAGTCCCAGATAACCAAGATTATCTTCAAGTGTTTGAAAATGATTAAGACTTAAAAGATTTCTTAGCAAATAAGAATGTCGATGAAGATGATAATATTTCTCTCGTCCCAAAGAATTGTGTCCAATACAAATGTCTCTTCACACAAGATAATCATGCAAAAAGTCTCACAGAAGAAGTATCAGTCTAAAAAGTGCAAGAAACGAAGAAAGTTAATATTGGGACTAATAGTTCCCCAAAGTACATAAACTTGGGAGTTGATTGTACATATGAAGAACTTTATCAATATATCGCCCTTTTAAAAAAAAAATTTGATATTTTTTCTTGGAGTTATGATGATTTAAAATCCTATGATAAATCAATATTTCATCTTATTATTCCATTAAGAGAAGGAGCAAAGCCCTTTAAGCAGAAAATAAGAATGATGAATCCCAAGTTAAAACTTTTGGTGAAGATCAAGGTTGGGAAATTAAAGAAATATGGAATAATATATCCCACCAGACATTCTAACTGGCTTTGAAATCCAGTGGTTGTGAGTTTTATAGCAAGATTTACCTCACCCTATGCAATATTGCCCAGAAGGCCTTTTTTCCATTTCCCCATGCAGACTTATCTTCCATGTTTATAAAATCCAGAGCCAAAAATACATATTTTTCCACATGTACGCATCTTGCCTACTATACAAATGCGTATACAGAGGCTTCTCCACTATACCATGCGTACATCAAGATTTGTGCCAGAAAATGAAAATTAATGTCAGGTTTCCATGTCATGACAAGACATATATGATCTCTGGCCTTCCATATACTGGAAACGTTCCGACTCGGCCCTTCAATTCCATTTTGAAGGCTATAAATGGGCTAATTCCGAGCAATGGAAATAAGATAAGGAATTCAACTTTGAGAGAAAAGTTACTCTAGAGAAATTATTTACTTCATATTGAGTCTGCATCCCTTTGTCCTTTAAGTCTGAACACAGTGTGCAACCCCCAAGCTCTTCCCTTGTTGATTGAGACCCTCATTGCTTCTCTATTATGAGCTTGCCTTTGATGGAGGATTGAAGTGGTGGAGGCTCGACTGGAAGGAACTTCGTTTCTCGGTTCCAAACTGTGCCAACACGGAAGTCTGTAACATTTTCACTTCTGTTGATCATATATTAATAGAAATACTCTTTTCCCGTCCAATTAATATCTTGCAAATATAATGAATTGTTATTCTCTTGGTGTATTTGTCATGTTTATTAATGGATCATGTTATTGAATGTGCTAACATTATATAATATCACCATATGCTTTCTTTTATGGGTTGTTGAGGACTAGTTGCAAGTATATTTCTTTGGGTCAAGTGCTCAACGATGGACTTCATCGAACGTCTAGACGAGGTAGGCCTTTTATATTGAATTCCTAGAATATTTGTTTTCATAGCATACTTGAGAAGAGAGTTGGTTTTTGCAGTCATTTACATCTGTTGTGGTTTACCCTAGCCATAGAGAGATTTTCCTTGTAACAGAATTGGTTACCATATTGGGGATTGAATCTTCTTTCTTAGGGTTTGGAGTAATTTTCTCCTTAGATTGCTCTTGTTCCTATTGTGTTTCTTGTCATATCATTTCTTGACAACCTTTGTTCACTCTGGGTATCAGTTTTCAACATTTCTCCCTTACCTGGCCTTGTTTTGAAACATATGCGTGCTTTTTGCCTTGACAGTCACGTACATACGCAAGATGTCCCTCTGCAAGATGCATATATATTCTCTGTTTTCCTAAACAATCACATACATCAGTTTTTCCTTCTTGTTCGCTTGGCCTGGTGGTTGTTGGGTAGGATTTGATGTTTGTTGAGTCTTCTTAGTTCTATGTAGTTCCTGTTAAGTGCTTTTGGGATGATAGGAAACCCATCTTTGGTTGAATTTCTGGGCGGATTCTTTCTCATCATCTTTTCATTTTGATTATCCTTGTACATTGGGATGGGTGTTTCATTTCTTGGTATCCTACTTGAGTTATATCTTTCTATACACAATAGGGTTATATATCAAGTTACTTCTCAATCCATGCATTTTCATTTTTATTATATTGAAAATATAAAAAAAAAAATTAGGCATTTTTCATTGCTTGGCATTTTTTTCTTTTGAGTCCTTGTCATAAGTTTAGTGCATGTAATGAAAAATTGCATTTTTACTTCAGAATTGTAGAGTTGAAATTGAAAATTGCATTGGTTTTTAGAAGCATATCATTCATTGAAAGTTAAAGTTAGGACTATGCATTACTTTCATATTTACTTTTCTTGCAGAGTCATAACACCATGAGTTTCACTACCATAACTTTTTGAGTAATCACGGCCACTAAAATTAATGCTATAATTTAAAATTGATTAGTCACGGTTTTATTTTCTAGGGTGCACAAACTAGCTTAAGATTTAGTGCCTTGGAATAGGATTTTATGAGTAAACTTATCCAAGGCAATTAAATCAACATATGTGTCTAAGAAAAGGAGTGGAGAAATCCATTGTATAATTGGTAATATCAGGAGGCTCCTCTCACACCAAATTTAATCAGGAGGTTGCGCGAGGTTGGTTGAAGGGATATCCCCCTAATACCTTCTTAGCATCAGAGATATTTCTTGGGATCTATTCGTATCTGGGGATCTTGCTAGTGCCTTTAACTCCATGAGAGGTGGTACACTCAAGGTTTTGGGCTTTGCTACCCTTCCCATATGGTGGACCTGACTTATGACTGCTTGCATGTGCATTAGTTATACATTGGTTTATTAGTTTCTTGACTTATGTTCCACATAGGTTACTTGTAGGGGTTATTCTGCAGGTACCCTGGGTTAGATAAGGATCAGACAACACACATCCTTTATGGAGGATTACCTCTCTAGGGGTATTTGACCGACTGGTTGTTAAGCCCACGAGGGCCCTTATAACTAATTATGTTACCTCTGATCTTTGTCAGGGAATCTCAGGCCCCACTTGGGTGAGACATACCTTCTTTAAGGAGGGAGGCCACTCTCAACAACTTTACCCCATTTGTATGCATATTGGTCGTTTGACTTTTGGTGTGCTCTTGGATTACTATTCGGCCTCAAGATATAGTTTTTATCTTTAGAGTCTTAAGTCATCGTGGAGTCAGACCAGCCTCCCCGTCGGTCCCGTCACTTGTTACAGTTACCACTGGATTTTGAATCTTTGCCTTCTAAAATGTGTAGATTTATTAGATGTGGTACACACATATCCATCGTTCATACTTGTGATTCTAGAAGGATGAGTACTGAATCTATTCTTCAGAACATTGGGAGCCCTTCGAATCCCACACCCACTATAGTTAATGGCACCCCTTCAACTACTGCAACCACAATGGTTGTAGTGTTGGAGGTACCTATCATTACTATGGCTCGTCCTATAGTGAATGCTCATTCTCTTACCTCGAACCCTTTTGGTTCTCTTGGTCACTCATTGGGATATAATGTTCATTCCATCCATATGGCCTCTAGTCCTTTTTCCTATGGTATGCTGAAATTTACTTCGCAGTTTTCGAGCACCATCCCAACCATCAACACTAATTATAGCATTGGTCTTGGGGGAAATACACCTCCTTATACTTCATTTTTGTTTGGTGGGTCTCAAATCCCTCAAATGAATCCTAATATGGGAGACATTCCTGCTTTTGACCTCGGGTCCAATCCTCCTGCTTCTGGGTGGAACAACCAACCTGACGGACAAGCTTCTGCTCAATTTCCATCCTATACCCCTTCCTCCTCGGTGTTGATTCCGACCAATACGTTTGGAATGATGAATCCATCTCTATCCTCTGGATTCCCACCCAAAGGAGGTCAGTTTCACGCTTTGGGCAACCCCCAACCCGAATTCAATCCAGCTGGGGGAAATTTTTATAACCCCCAACAGAACATTCCTGCTGGAATGACGCCCAACCAACTTTTTATGAATCTAACCAGAGGAGGGCCTTCTAATCCCAGACAGGGCCATGGTTCTTACCAGAACCCTGGATGGGTTGCAATTCCTCAAGCACAATATTTCCTGGGATCTTTGGGCCAGATGTCGCAACCTTGTCTCCCTTTTCTGGCCATGCTTAATGTGCCAGACTTGTCTAAGTTGATGAAAGACCCTATTAGTCATGATCCTACATGGCCCCCCATCCCCACCAAGCTTCCTTCGAACATCCTGAAGTTTGAAGGTAAGAATGCAGAGGATCACAGTGATCAAGTTACTACCTTTCACCTTTGGTGCTCCTCGAATTCCCTTAATGATGATTCTATTCGATTAATATTACTTCAACACACCCTCATTGGGGTTCTATGAAATGGTATATTGAGCTACCTAGGGGATCATATGGGACTTTTAGTCAGATGGTATTTGTCTTCCTTAACCACTTCCAATTGTCGGTTCATTACGATGCTAGCCTAGAATTTTTGTCGACTTTACGCCAGGACATAGCCACTCATATCTCGGATCATATCCAGAAGTGGCATAGATGGAAGAGGTTGATTAAGACTCCTATACCCCCAAACTTTGTTTTAGAATGGTTCCTTAAGTCTTTTCACCCTCCTATCTCGAAGGATGTTTCAACAACTGGGGTTACCACTGAGGAAGAAGTGATCTTTAAAGCCCAACAATTAGATCTCATATATGCTCAGTTTGGGATGTTATACGACATTCTTTTGGATGCACCGCGTTCAACTTATGACCCTATAAAAAATCCTGGACCTCATGCCGATGGCATTGTAGGTACCGCCAATGTAAAGTCCACAAAATTAGTGACAAGCCATTTGAAAGAGTTGTCTCTAAACTAGTCTGCAGGAGGGTCAGCTTCGTCTATGTCTTCCAAACCCACCTAGTCGGCGGATGTACATTCCATGCAATTGTCGGCCGACCCAAATGGTAACCAGCAACCAGGTAGGAATAAGAAGAAAGGACGTAATAATCTTAAGGGTGGGAAAAATGGTAATAAACCCAAGGAAAATGGTAATAATGAGAAGACGAATAATAATGCTGGAGAGGGAAAACAAGAAAGATGTAAGGTGAAGTTTCCCTATAAGATTTGCACATATGATCACCTTACCCATTTATGCCCCAAACTTGCGAAAGTTGTGAGGCTATTATCTCTACTGCCCGTTGTGCTAATGAATCCATTCCCACATAACCAACACATGGCCTCGAGCTCCTCAAACATCGAAAATGTGGTTGGTGGCAGTCAAAACCCGTCATTGCAATATGGCGACCATTTGTGTATAAATATGGTCGATGAAAAAGTTAATGTAGCCACTCAATCTTGAGATTATATCTCTTTGCAAGATATCCTTGGTCTAGAATCTTCTCCTCCCCCTCCAGAGATGAATTTATAGATTGAAAAACCAGAGCCATCGCCTCGTATTTTGAAAGGAGTACTCAAGCGCTCTACCCACAATCCAAATGCTAGAGCTTCCTAGAACTAATCTATTGTTGAGGACTTGGGTCAAACCCCTTGTGCGATGTCGGCTTTGGAGGTACTCCAGATGTGTCCTTCACAGAGGAATGCCTTACTATCTTCTTTAGGAACTCTAGAACCTAGTGGCTCAAAAGTTATCAAGTTTGACGTCACAGATGTGAAGCATTGCTTGCCTTACCATGTGGCTTTCCAAATCCACATGGAGTACTGAAAGTATACCATCAAACATGCGGTTGTTGATGAAGGTGCTGCTACATGTGTGATGTCCCTGATCTGTTGGAAATCTCTCAGTTCTCTGACTCTTTCTAAGTCATCGAACATGTTGACTACTTTTGACGATCATTCCTTTCTCCCTCATGGTATTCTTCCTGCCTTTCCAGTCCAATTAGGTGAGAAGACAGTAGAGGTGGAGTTCGAGGTAGTTGATGTGCCTCTGGATTATAACTTGTTACTAGGATGCAATTGGACCTATGCTATGGTCATTGTCGTATCGTCTCTCTTCCATACTCTTAGTTTTCCTCATGAAGGGAAGTTTGTGACGATCAACCAGTTATCCTTTGCGTACTCTAGTCCTAATGCATCTATTGGATCGTCGATCCTTGTGATCAACAATTCTCATCTGGCAACTGAGAATATCTTTGTCGGAATGTATTCTTCCCTCATGGGTACTTTCAACTTCACGACACCAAGCCACTACATTTACGCCATGTCCTGTAGGCCCGTCTCGACAGGTAGGTCCATTCCTTTCCCCACTTATTATTTTAGTGATCTGTGAACCCTACCTTCCCTGACTTCGTCTTGTGAAGTTCATTTGCATGTTGAAATGGCCATGCCACTATCAGTAAAAGAGATTGTGTATCAATTTGTTCTTGATTCTTCCGTCAATCTCGAATATATTACCTCACTAACGGATGAGGAGGATCCCATTCTTAGGCCCGTGTGGGCCACTTCGTTGTATTGTTCACGTGACTGCCTCGATGGAATTTGCCTTTGAGCGAAGATATCATCGAGGACATGAATGGTTCCAACAAACCTTTGGATGATATGCATCACCACTCTTATTTTATACTGTATATTGAAAGAATCAAACAGGATGAATTTTGATCTACTTTGAGTGAGATAGTCAGTCACGTTGTAGTTCCACTTGATACGCACGACATTTATTCCGAAGGAAATAGGGTGAGTATTTCTCCTACCGTCAGGATCGATATCTCTCATACCCCTGGAAAGGTTGTGTTAACACTAGGAGTCACCTTCAAATTGCATGGAAGGCAAGCCCTGTACCCATCAGGTTATAAGTGAATGTAAATGTGTTTAAAGGGTCAAATGGAAAAGGAATCAAGTGATAATGTTCTAACTCTAATAACAGGGCTAGCATGCACCAACAATTAAGATCTTGGCTAACTTCAATCAGTAGTTTGGGAGTAAGTATGAATAGAGGGAATAATTGAATGAGAGAAGTGTAGGGGTTGTTGTAAACATTAGGTCCATAAAATCCTAAGGAGGAAATTTTCTTAACACAAGATATTCTTGAACTGAGAAACTAAGGAAGCTAAATAAACATCATGATAACATAATGATCAAACATCCATCATAACATCACCACAATAATTCATGTGAATCATTCAAAGCATGAATATTTAGCATCAAAAGAAAATACATTGAAAGAGAAGATGATTTCTATTAGTAAAAAAGTCTTAAGTCCAGTACATCACTAGATCACAGTTACTTCATCAAAATATTACACTATAAGGGAACCTTGCTCAACCATCCGAACCTACTAAAGGAAATGATCTATCTATTTATAACAAAAGGGGGGCAACAACTGGAAGTACGAGCTACCCTCCTTCCCTTAAAAAACTCCAAACATTTATTTGATCTAACCACTTATCTAACCACCTATGCTATAAAATAGGAAAATGTTGGTGACTAATCCAACTGAATTTCAAACTAATTTGATTCCCTTTTGTTGTGCAGCTCCTTGTTTTCTAGGTGTCTTTCAAATCATGTGGTTGTCTTCATGATTCCATCTGTTGCTTCTCCATCCTTATTCATCATCAATTTATCCAAAAGTTGTTAGCTTGGTCCTCCTAGATCCCTGGTCTTTATTGGTAGCTTCCTTAGGTAGAAAATCTGGGTAGCGCACTACAAGGAGAAAAGGTAGCGCCTGTAGGTAGCGTCATTGTGTTTCATATGTGTACAAACTCTGATCTCTGTACAATATTAGGTAGCACCTGTAGGTAGCGCCCATGTGTTGTGCATGTGTGAAAATCTTTACCCTCTATGAAATATTTGGTAGTGCCACTTACACTATGCCTATATGTCAATTATGTTCTCTGCCAAATATTAGGTAGCGCCACTTAAGATGCATCTATGTGTAGGTTTAGGTAGCATTTCCAAAGCGTAGCACCTTCAACCTTGAACATGTGCTACGAAATTTGTGATCTTTCATGATGGCAAAAATGTTTTAATCAAGAGCCTTGATTGCACAATAGGTAGTGCCTTCTACCAATGGGGAAGCTAGCACCTAGAAAAAACCCAAAACCCAAATAGTTAAGCACTTAGAATCCTGTATAGATGGCAGAGATAATATTTTCATATTGGTTAACCCTCCCAAAAAGATACATGCTAAAAAATGGGGCTTACCCTTTACCAGCTATTTTGTCATTTTGACACTTAACCTCATACTCTTTTTGGTAGAAAGAGGATCTTCAATTGACACAGCAGACTTCTTCTTCTTAGCATTGACATGTTTCTTTGGTGTTGTTGTGCTCTCCTTAGCTGTTGGTTTGTCATCTTCAATGGAAGATTCAACCAACACCTGTAGATTTCTTTGGGCTACCTCATCTTGAAAATGCTTCAGCTCTTCCTTTAGCTTCCTGTTCTGAGATTGGAAGCCTCTGTTCTGCCTGTAGAGATTCTTAAGCTATCTATGAAGGGGTTGGGCCCTTCTTGCTACAAACCTTGCCAAATCAAGGGTGTGACTGTAGCCATCCATAAGCTTTGTCATCTTGTCTCTATCAGACATGCCTTCCTCTTTCAATTTAGCCACGTCCTTTCTTGCATCTTTAAGCTGCCTAATAAGTCTCTTGAAAGTATGACTATCAGGAGGAGTAGTGTTATGCACAGTCTCAAGAGGTTTTTTCTCAGTCTCTTCTTCTACCTATATGGGAAATGTCTTATCCACCTCATCAGGTTTTTGGGTGGCTTTTCTTTTACGTTTCTTCCTCTGCACAGTGTTTTCTTTATTTCTTATCACAATCTCCTCAAAGTGTTTCACAGGGGTTTCCTCTTTTCTATCCAAAGGTCTTTTAGTACCTTTACCTTTCTTTACAGGGGCTTCTTGTTTTTCTTCCATAGAATTTTCAATGCCTTTTCCCTTCTTCTTTTGAATAGGGGGTTTAGGTCTCTCCTCCACAGGCTTTTCAATGCATTTTCCCTTCTTCTTTTGAATAGGGACCTCTAGTAAGGACTACTCTTTGAAAACTTCCTTAGGAATTGATGACCTTTTGAAAGGTCTTTTACCTTTGGTTTCAACTGCTGGAGGAGAAGAGGGGAAGAGAAGCTTCTTCTCTCTCTTGGATATAGCTTTGGTAAAATAAGGCACCTCTTCTAACCCTGGTGGAGGAGGTGGTGAAAAATATCTATGTGGAGAAGGAAAAACTTCTTCCTCAGCTTATGTGACCTGCTTGATGATCTCTAAAACTTGAGTAGGGACTCTGCCCTTCCTCTTCCCGTTGGTCCCTGCTGGTCCCTGCTTTAGTTACATTGGTGGGTGATAAAGGACTCGCCCTCTGTGATTGAGGAGTTAGTGCTAGATCCAACTTGAAATGAGAGGTAACAAAAAAATTCTCCCATGAAATCTCTTTCTTACCTAATTCCTCAGAGACTAGCATTATGATAAGTCCAAAGTGGAAAATGATAGAATCCACATCTTTAGATTTGGCTTGTATCCTATTTGACATCTTACCTAAAATCCTCAACAAGTAATATGGAATATTCATCTCAACCTTACCAATAAAATGAAGCAACAACCTTATATGGTACTGGTACAATGTGTTAAATCTCCCCTCACAAGTAAAATATCTTTGTATGATATTCAACAATCTGTCAAATTTTTCAATCAACTGACTTCTTGGCATACTTTTGAAAAATCAATGGCTTGATATTCAAGTTTAAAAATATCTTCTTCATAGGCTAAACTCAAAGCCATGGCTTTGAATCACTTTTCACTTGTAATGGGGATCCCTATTGTAGCTGAGATAGAGGCTTCAGTGACCTCAAACTCCAAGTCACCAACCTTGGTTTTCCTACCATCAAACTGCAATGCAAACTGTCTTGCTACCTCTAGATGGCCTCTCTGCATGTTCTGATAGAAAGAGAGGCACCCTACTCTTTGAAAGGCCTCTCTTGTTATGGGTTCTGTATAAAAAAGATGCATGTCCACCGGTTTTGTCCTAACCAACTTGCCACCTTTGTGTATCTTCCTCGATTGAGGAGTCTCCATGGCTCAAAATGAGGGTTTTTAAGAGGCTTAAGGGATGGTAATGACCAGGAATGATTTGAATCAGACTTCAAATATATAAGGCTGACCCCTTTAGACAGACTGATGCTACTAGGTGACTTTAGGAATTACACCCTTAGGCTTGTACAAGTATTCTGGAGTGTAAACAGTGAGGGAGTAATCCAAAATTTTCCCTCTGCAATTCGGTAAAATGCCAAACTCCAAGGTGAAAGGAAGCAAGGAAAACATAGAGGGTTTGAGCAGCGCCTCTGGGTAGCTCCACGCATACATAGAGGATAATCTATTTACAAGCTTGCGATTTCAATGGTTAAGGTAAACAATAGTAATCATACCATAGATACAGGCAAGGAAGTTTACAGGTCTGAAGAAGAGAAAAGACAAGTCTACCATGTGAATATGGGTCCCTTACTACTGTGCAATATTAGCAAATCGAAAACCTGATCACAAACTTTCCTGTGAAAATTAATATGGAGAGGAGGCAATACGAGATACCTGTGGAGTAGACACCTATTGAGATCTCCAACGCAATCTTAGGATGAAATCGAGAAAACCTTGGCCCTAGAATATTTCTCAGAATCGGATTTGGTTGACATGCGGTCGCCTGATCAAAACTTGTGAATTTGCACAGCGCAACACTGTTGAGCTTTTCAAAATTAGAAACTGTTACCAAGGATCATAAATGAAAGATCTTTGAAGGTGTATTTAACTGACTTCTGGCACTGAAAACAAGGGACATGACATCATTCGTGGAAATCGTGGCTCAAGGTGAAAGTATGATGAACGTGATAGGCGCTATGGAACTGCCTGATGAGCAAGCAACGCATCCACTTCAAAACGTGATTGGACAGGTAAGTAAAGACAATGAGGTATGCCTACGAGATCATCAGTGAGGAGGAAGGTGTGTCACATTAGTCTAATCATGGGGAGGATCGACTTAAGGACAAGTCATGAAGGGGACCAAAATAAGTCATGAGCTAAAAATGGTTCAAGGATCAAAAATCAATTTGAGGATCAAATTAGAGCTAACACTCAAAACATTTAATCATCTAAGGGGTTCTACCAAACCTAAATTTTAAATGGATGAGACTTTAAAAGAAAATTTAAAATCTAAGGCTTAAAAAAGGATTGAAAACAAACTAAAAGACCCAAGGCAATTTAGTGTGATAACATTGGCTCCACATGGGATGGCATGTCCCCTGCAGGCTACCAAGAATGAGTAGATATAGTGCCTTATCCTAGGGCTATGGGGTTAGTTATTGAAATAAAAATAAAAAGAGAATGATATTTACAATGAAAGAAGCACCACTCAAGGCTCAATCGAAGTAATTTTTCAGGAAATGCCCATTAACAGGCCACCAAAAACCTCTTCATTCTCCATATTCTGCAACTTGAAAGTGTTATTAGAAAATACCTCAAATATTTTGAAAGGACCGATCCATAAAGCTTCAAATTTACCTTGCTTTCCTTTATCCTGCTTCAGTGCATCCCATTTGAGGACCAGATCATCCAATTGAAAGTCCTCTATGTTCACCTTTTTGTCGAAAGCCTAATTGATCTTCAGTTGATGGTCAGCTACTTTGTCTACAAGCTGCTCCCAGGTTTACTGAACTTCAACCAACTATTGAATCCTTGTGATCATATGATCAGGTTCCCCTTGATAATCTTGGAAGAATTTTTCCTCGGGTAAGGAAAGTTGAGAAGGAAAAAATGCCTCAACTCCATACACCAGTTGTAAAGGGGAAAGTCCCAAGGACCTTTTCACTATTACTCTGTCAGCCCATAGAGGAAATTTGAGTTTCGAATCCCATGCCTTTTTATTATCCTCTAACAGCTTTTTAATGATCTTTATAATGCTTTTATTGGAGGTTTTTGCAAGCCCGTTTCCCTACGGATAGTAAGGGGTGGAATGAATCAAAGTGATCCCAAATTTTTCACAGAACTAAATTAATGGTTCAACCTTGAATGATGTAGCATTATCAGTGAAAATTCTGTCAGGACACCCAAACCTTGCTATGATGTCTTCTAGGAAACCAATGATCACTTTGTGTGAAGAATTCCTAGTGGTAATAGCTTCAATCCATTTATTAAAGTAATCTATAGCAGTTAAGATCCATCTATGTTGACCACTGGAAGTGGGATGAATTTCCCCGATAAAATCTAGGCCCCACTGCCTGAAGCTACCACAAGCTTTAATGGCAAAGACTTAAGTTGTTTCTTCTTGGAAAACTTCTGACACTTAGCACAGGATCTGATCTTAGCACAAACATCAGTGAACAAACTAGTCCAAAAGTACCCATCTCTGAGGATATTGTATGTCGTGGTTCTCCAATAATGATGCCCCCCACATAAACTATCATGAAAATTAGACATAATCTTTTGGGCTTCTTGGGGGTCTAGGCGTCTCAAAAGCACTCCTAATGGATCCTTCCAATACAAAATTTGATCAAAAAGGAAGTACTTTATTGATTTGAGTTTTAAGGCCCTCACCTTGTTCTTTTCCATACCACTTGGAGGCTGTAAATTTTGCAGAAAAAATATAATGTCCTTGTACCAGCTGCAATTTTCCAATGTAGAAATGATTTGAGGACCTTTATTAATCATCTCAGCCTGTTGATTTTCTGAACATGAGTGAATGAAATTCACCCCCAATGCTGAGCAATTTGATTCAACCAAGAGCTTGGATAAACCCTGGCCTTTAACCAATTTTGTGGGCCTAATCTCCAAATCAAATTCAAGTAGTTTAGAAATCCACTTGCTTCTTTTTCCGTCTATATCAGGCTGAATAAGAATTTCTTTTACAATAGTTGAAGGGACATAAGCAATAACTCTTGAATGCAGGACATAAACTCTGAAGGACTTAAGAGATTTAACCAATGCATAGGCTTGTTTGTCCATAATGTCATACTTTAGTTCAACATCTCTCAATGCCCTACTGAAAAAGGAAATGGGCTACTCTAAGCCTTCAACATTCTTCTGCAATAGGACTGCTACTACTGTATCAAAAGAGGCAAAAGAAAAAAATAAGAAAGTCCTTGGAGTAGTCGGGGATGACAAGAACCAGGGCTTCTGTCAAGGATTTCTTTATTTGATCAAAATAATCACGGGCCTCAGCAGTCCATTTGATTTCACTATCCTTCCTCAGCATGGTTGTGATATACTTAACTAACTCAGCAAAATTTGACACAAATCTTCTCAAAAAATTGATTTTCCCAAAAAAGATTGTACCTATTTTTTAGATCTAGGAAGTGACAAAGTTTGTATAGCCTCAACCCTGCTGGAATCAATCCTTAACCCTTCAACTGACATGATATGACCCAATAATTTTCCTTCATTCATGGCAAACAATGATTTTTTTGGATTCAAAGAGAGGCCAAATTTTCTGCATTTCAAGAAAACCTTTCTTAAATGATCACAATGTTCCTTATCAGACTGAGAATACACAGTTATGTCATCTAAATAGATAACAACAAACTTATCCTTTTCTCCAATAAATTCTATGTCCATAGCTCGCTGAAAATTTTTCCCTACGTTCATCAAACCAAAGGGCATCTTGGCATACATAAATGTCCCCCAAGGAGCAGTAAAGGTCGTATTCTCCCTGTCTTCTGGAAAAATAGATACCTGATTGTATCCAGAAAATCCATCAACCATAGACATCTTGGTTGCTCCTGTCACCTTTTGTAATATGTGCTCCATCTTGGGTAAAGGATATTTATCCTTATTTGAGCTTCTGTTCAGATTTCGGAAATCGACACAAAGTCTGATTTCCCCATTCTTTTTTCTTACTGGGACCAAATTGGCTACCCATTCAGAATACCTCAAAGGAATGATAATTTTTTCATCTAAAAGCTTCTTAACTTCTTTCTCCATGACAGGAAACAACATAGGATTGATTTTCCTCAACTTTTGTCTGAAGGGTTTGGTGTTTTCTTTTAATGGGATCTTGTGCTCTATTATGATTGTGTCATAAGTTCTGAGATCCTCATAAGTCCAAGCAAATACATCTGTAAATTCTTTCAACAACTTAGTATTTTGCCCTCTTCTTTTATGATAGGTTGCTTGATAGTTTGACATATTTTGGATCCCTTTCAGTGCCCACATTGCACTCAGTTATATCTGCATCATCAATGGATACCTTCCCTTTCAAAGCCACATCATTCCCATCAAATAATATTTCCAAAGGAACTAGTCCCTTTGGTATATGATTACTAGGCAGTTGCACAATATGATGATTTGCAATTTTATTGAGGAAAACATCAACATGAGGAGTGACTTCTAAATCATGATCCTGATCAATGTGTAATGCAGAAAATTCATCAACAGTATCAAGAAAATTTTTAAGTTCTAAATCATCTTTGAACACCTTCCAATATTTTACATTGTCTGGTATAGAAGGCATGTATTTGACTTCTACATCATACTTGATTTTTGGTGGTATAGGAATTCTGAAGTTGCTTGCTGATACAGCCAAAGAATCAGCCATGGTATTCTCTTCTCTAGGAATGAATGATATATTAAAAGCAAAGAAAAAAATTTCCACCAAATCCCACACTTCATTTATGTAAGATCTAATCCTAGGATGCTTTGTTTGATAAAGGTTTTTAATCCTATTGTTGAAATAATGTAACTGCAAAGAGCATTCTTATTATTATTGGATTAAATCCCCATTGTGGATTAATCATGTCATTATTATTATTATTATTATTGGATCAATCCCCATTGTGGATTAATCATTTCTATAATTGTATAAGGACCAAATCCCTTTTTGTGGATTGGTCATCGGACAATTACAAAGGGTAGAATAAGAAGTCGGCCCCAACAATTATTATGGAAGACCCATAATTAATTAAAGGTGGGTTTACCCACCCAGAGTGAGAGGTCGGCCTTGCCAGTTGTGACCTTTCACACGTGCCAGTCTTGTATAAATAAGAGGCTAGCGCTTCACTTCAAACACACAACTCACTTGCTCATTATCTTATGAGGCAAGCTGCAATTACCAGTTGGAGAGAGGAGAAGAAGAGTGGCACATCTCTTGGAGAGGACTATCTGTATTGGTTTGAGTTATCTCTTGAACATTGTATAAGCTATTTATGATACAGAAGTTTTTGTTGGGTTTTCTTCCCCTAGAGGGTTTCCTAGGATAAATGTTGCATCTCTTGTGAATGTGTATTTCTTAGTGATCTTGTTCTTATGATGCTCTTATCTATTGAAATGCAAAGAAATATAATAATGGAATAAACATTAACACTTATGGACTATCAATTCAACATCCCCAAATACTGACAACTCTTCTATCCCCATGTCTTTAGCTGCCCTCAAACCCAAGACAAGAGCCTCATACTCTGCCACATTATTAGTAGTCTCAAATTCTAGTTTATATGACAAAGATATAGTTTCTTGAGTTTGTGAGACAAGGATCGCCCCAGCACCAACACCTTCCTTGGAAGAGGCTCCATCAAAGAACATCTTCCAGACATAAGTGGTTAGAAGAGGCTCTTCAGAAAAGTTGATGGAATTTTTTTTTATTTCTAAAGGGGCTTCAGGAGCATCAGTGAGCTGCAAAATACTAGATCCCAGATCTATATCAAAAGAAAAAATAGGGTGATTGGTGGGATTTTCTTCATCACTAATGATGTAAGCCAATTGAGCTTCCCTGTAAAGTCTTCTATGCTCTCCCCCAAAAACAAGAATAGTATCATAAGAGAGATCCATCTGCAAGGTTCCCCCAAATCTTTTTATCCAGGATCTTGACAAGATCATGCCAAACTTGGGGGGAACATCAACAACTATGATATCCATAAGTATACTCTTCATGGGTAGCTGAAATAAGGTCACCACCATATCCTTAATGAATCCAAGACACTTGAATTTTCTAGAGTCAAAATAATATAAGTCATGATAGGTCTTTGTGACTTCTACCCCAAGTTCATCCATAACAAACTTATGCATAAGATTGTGGGATGCCCCTGAATCCATGAGACAATTGTGTAGCTCCTTATCATGTATATTCAGTGAAGTATAGAAAGGTGGGGATGAGTCATCTCTATCTTCTATCAAAGGAACTAAAATCACTGCTAGTTTTTCATCTTGCATATTTATTGATTCAGTGGCATTTGAAGATGATTCTGGCTGTAACATTTTGGATAAATATTTTTTAAAATCCTCATTTTTTATCAATTCCAAAAAAGGTACAAGGATCTTTATTTTCTGGATCTCATTCTCAAAACTGAAGGAAGGGGAAGGCTTCAAAATCTCTTTGGTTTCAGGAGGAGGATTTCTTATCAAAACTTGTGGGTTTTGAGAGTCTTTTTCCTTGCTACTCATTGTCACAACCTTGGCAGAATCTTCTTTTTGAACAAGCTAATTAGGGGCATCAGTTTTTTTATCATTCTTCTTAGATATCAGATTATATCTACTAGGGTTTTCCATTGCTTTCTCTCCCTTTCTTAACTCACTAATTTGAATATCCATTAAAGATTTCTCATAAGAGGATTGAGTCAAGTGTGGGGATGGGGATGTATCACCTAAGTAGTGAATCTCAGGATCAGCTTCTACCTCCTCCTCTTCTTCATCAACCACTAAATTATTTTGCAAAGGAGCTTGTACCCTCTGATCATCTCTCTCTCTATTTCTAGGATCTCTAGGAAAGATTTGGGGAGCATTATTTGGTCTCATGTAGTTACCTCTATTATCATTGTTTTGAGCATTTCTATATGTATGTTTCCCTTCTAATTTTAATTTCTCAATTTCAGTGGAAAGGGATTTTACTAATTTGGTCAGCTCATCTACTTGAGAATGGACAACAGAGGAATTAGAAGCTAAAGCTTCAACTTTGCTTTTTCTCCTATCCCTATCAGATTTCCCCTTGAGCTTATTTGATGCCACTATGTTGGATTCTACCTCTAAGGCAACATCTTGCATATGAACCAAAGAAGGTGACCTTGTTTCTCTCAAAAGGAGGCAAAATTCAGAATCAAATGCACTAGCATAAGTGATTTTTTCCATGGTTTCAGTGGGTTTATCTCATCGGGGATATTCTTGTACATTTTGTTAAATCTTTTAGAAAAGTCAGAGACAAAATCTCCTTCTTTCCTTTTCAAAGATCCAAATTCGGTGATGTAGTACAAAAAATCCTTTTTGTCACCCCAATGCCTCAAGAAGGCTTCATCCAATGCCTCAATACCAGTAATGGATCCAGGGGCTAGACCCCTAAACCACTTCCTAGCCTCACCAAAAAGGATTAAGATGAAAACCCTCATCCAAACATCTTCATTTTCAATATTTTGGTTATCTGCATAGTTGTAAAAAGAAGCAAGATGTTCCTCAGCTGTTACGTCTTCTTCTCCCATGAAATTAGGCATGTATTTCAAATAATCTCCAGGAGGGAGAGAATTCACTGGATGAGGTAAGCCTAGAAGATCATATCTGGTAGCCACTATGGCATCCATCCTATTTGCAAGGGGGTTAACAACTACCATTTGATTTTGGATTCTTGGTGAACAAGAAGGAGAAGGAGACTTGACTGTGTGCAGAGTTGGAGAGGAAGGAACGAATGAAGGGGGGTTTTTAGTTTTCAAAATAGAAGGTTGAGTCTTGGAAGAGGATGGCAAGGTTTGAGAGGGAGATGACGTTCCTACTTCTTTGGCAGCAAAATTTTTAACAGAAAGAGGTGTAGCAAAACCTAAAGTAGGGAAATCTTCAAAACTATCAAGACTAAAACACTTCTCAATATTAGGGGAAGAGAAAATATCGATGTTTTCTTATTTCAATTCAATTTCAAAGGAAGAGTATTCAACAAGAAACTCTTAAAAATCAAGTTTTTTAGATACTTTAGCAGAAGATAAAGGAAGCTTACTTGATAAAACAACTAGAGTATCAAGAGTAGAATTAGACAACTGACCAGAAGCACTTGTAGCAGCAGCAAATTTTTTTTTTTGAGAAGCTCTTCCCTTCTTGATTATCTTCTCTAGGTCAGCCTCAGGTGGTACCAAAGGTAGCTATGGATTTGATCTCATATATATGCCTTTATGTGCTAGAGCTGAAACAATGGAGTCACCAGGTGCAGTCTGCAATCTTCAAAATATTGAGTTCTAATGCACCTTTAGAACTATAATACTGTGTCATTTTAATCCCGGGGAAAAGTCTTCAAATCGTTCCCTAGCAACGGTGCCAAGAATTTTATCACTACGAGTCACCTTCAGATTGCATCGAAGGCAAGCCCAATACCCATCAGGTTATAAGTGAATGTAAGGGTGTTTAAAGGGTCAAATGGAAAAGGACTCAATTGATAATGTTCTAACTCAGATAATAGGGCTATAATGCACCAGCAATTAAGGTCTTGGCTAACTTCAATCAGTATTTTGGGAGTAAGTATGAATAGAGGGAAGACTTGAATGAGATAAGTGTAGGGGATGTTGTAAACATCAGGTCCACAAAATCCTAAGGAGGAAAGTTTCTTAAAACAAGATCTTCTTAAACTAAGAAACTAAGGAAGCTAAATAAACATCATGATAACATAATGATCAAACATCCATCATAACATTACCACAATCATTCATGTGAATCATTCAAATCATGAACACTTATCATCAAAAGCAAATAGGCTGAAAGAGAAGTTGATTTCTATTAGTCAAAAATTCCTAAGTCCAGTACATCACTAGATCACAATTACTTCATCAAAATATTATAGTATAAGGGAGCCTTGCTCAACCATCCGAACCTACTAAAGGAAATGATATATATATTTATAACAAAAGGGGGGAAACAACTGGAAGTACGAGCTGGCCTCCTTCCCTTAAAAAACTCCAAACATTTATTTGATCTAACCACTTATCTAACCACCTATGCTATAAAACAAGAAAATGTTGGTGACTAATCCAACTGAATTTCAAACTGATTTGATTCCCTTTTGATGTGAAACTACTTGTTTTAAATGTTTCTTTCAAAGCATGTGGTTGTCTTCATGATGCCAATTGTTGCTTCTCCATCCTTATTCATCATCAATTTATCCAAAAGTTGTTAGCTTGGTTCTCCTAGATCCCTGGTCTTTATTGGCAGCTTCCTTAGGTAGCAAATTTGGGTAGCGCACTACAAGGAGAAAAGGTAGCACCTGTAGGTAGTGTCACTGTGTTGCATATGTGTACAGAATATGCTCTCTGTTCAATATTAGGTAGCACCTGTAGGTAGTGCCCCTATGTTGCATATGTCTGCAAACCTTTACCATCTATGAAATATTCAGTAGCACCATTAGGTAGCGCCACTTACTCTGCGCCTATATGCTAATTCTATTCTCTGCCAAATATTAGGTAGTGCCACTTACGCTACATCTGTGTGCAGGTTTAGGTAGCATTGCCAAAACACATCCCCTTCAACCTTGAACATGTGTTGAACAATTTGTGATCTTTCATGATGACAAAACCATTTTAATCAAGAGCCTTGATTTCACAATAGGTAGTGCCTTCTACCAATGGGGAAGCTATCACTTCGAAAAAACCCAAAACCTAAATAGTTAATCACTTAGAAGCCTGTATAGATGGAAGAGATAATATTTGCATATTGGTTAACCCTCCCAAAAAGATACATCCTCAAAAATGGGGCTTACCCTTTACCAACTATTTTTTCATTT
>JASDQU011249125.1:0-13993 GCA_032191745.1 Picea mariana
GTGGTGCATAATTGAATCACTGAGGCCTACCAATTGCATCAGACCCATGGCAGACAACATTATATTTATCAAGATGCCTACATGCAGTGTATGTTATAACAACATCATCTGGTCTGAGTTGAAGTCGTCGTACGATAAAATGACATTGACAACCAACTTTAATGCTTTGACGTGGATTACGTTTTTTTTTCCCAACATCTAGTGCATTCATGGCAATTTGTCGCGCAGACGCCGAACCATATGCACACCAATATCTATATACGAAAAATTACAAACAAATAGATAAAACATTTATGCATATTTGACATAGTAAACTAGAAATCAAAATTTATAAATTTATTGAAGAATAATATGAAGACTCACATAGCATATTCTATATACGTTCCAAAATTAGTCTCTTTGATATCCTCCATTTTTTTACTTCGTCTAGTTCGAACAACAAATTGAGTAGGTGCACTTTCTCTTGGTTGCTCCCCATTTATGAAATCTTCAAGTCTATAATAAGGAATTATTGCCATTTGGTCCCCCCAAACCTCTGTCCATGTCAAATCCTCTGATGAACTCCATCATATCTTCTGGGTCTTGAACATCCAATTCAATAATTTCTTTCCACTTCTTCATTCTTAAATACCTATACAAATATCATAAAAAAATTGGATTTCAATAAATATTATAATGTTGTAAAAATAATAAAATCAATAACATTTAAAAAAAAAAATACATTATTCAAAGTTGACAAAATTATAATAATAACTTAAGTGTATAATAAACATTATACACTAAAGTTTATTATAAATAAATTAAAAGTAATACTAATGCATCTATAAAATCATGTATGAACATAAATAAAATAATAATACTTTTATTAAATTAAATGTATACTAAATGATATTAGATGTAAAATAAAATATTACAAATTTACAATATCTTATATAAAAATTAAAAATAATACTAAATAATATGAAATGTACAATAAAATATTCCAAATTAACAATACATAATAGTGCATGGGTTTATTAATAAAGTAATAATAGGGAATGGTTTTATTAATAAAATTTAAGATAAAAAAAAAAATTTAACATCACAAAACTATCTATATTTTTAATTACAATAAACAAAATAAAATTCAATATTCAAATAAATTTATAAATAAAATAAAATAAAATTTAATCTTTAAATATATATATAAATTTCAATTTTTTTAATTTAAATACTAAAAGTTAAATTTCACCATAACCACCATAATTTTGAACAAATAAAATAAATTTAATATATTAATAATTCATATTTAAAATATTCATATATATTTTAATTTTAATTTTTTATTTTTTAACAATTAAAAAAAAATATTATTATATTTTTTTAATAAATCAAAAAAAATGAATCATTCTTATACATACATCTATAAAATTATATAATAATATGAATTAAATAATGATATTTTAGTATCTCTCCATTAAAAATTAAAAGTAATATTAAATGATATAAAAATTAAAAGTAATACTAAATGATATGAGATACAAAATAAAATATTATAAACTAATAATATTCAATATAAAATTAAACATAATACTAAATGATATAAGATGTAAAATAAAATATTACAAGCTAATAATATAATAATATTACAAAATTTAATTAATAAATTTAAAATTTAAAATAAAAAAATTAAATTTCAATGATATTAACCTTTAACTATAATAAATAAAATAATATTTAATATTAAAAAAAAATCATAAATAAAATAAAATTTAACATTTAAAGAAAAATAATGTTATTTTTTAATTTAAATACTATAACTATGATTTCACAATAAACATCATAATTTTGTATAATTTCACCATAATCATCATGATTTTGAACAAGTAAAATAAATTTAACATATTAATAATTCACAATTAAAATACTCATATATATTTTTCAAAAAAATATTGTATTTCTTTCACACTTCTAAAAAGGTTATTGTCTTTTTCCAACAATTGAAAGCCATTATATAGTTCTATGGTCACTATTAACTATCAACTTGTTTGTTTTTCACAAATTTCTTCATTCCACGTATTTTCTTTGCTTTTTGTTTGCATTCTCTTTTTGTTTTTCCAATATGGGTTTGAATTCCATTCTGAGCAAGTCTATGGTTAGACTCATATTTTTGGGCAAGTGCCAAAGTGTCATATATGAGACTGAATCATGTATAGCGTGCACCCTGTGTATGGAAACCATAGACAAAAATTGTTTGTAGGTCCTTCACACCATATATCCTCTTCAACTTGTGTTGGATTTCAGTCATTGAAAGGTTGGGCATTCCATGATGAAGAATGTCTATCACAAATTGCTTTCTGCGAAAGAGATAATTGTT
Organism: Picea mariana; assembly: GCA_032191745.1. Classification (NCBI taxonomy): domain Eukaryota; kingdom Viridiplantae; phylum Streptophyta; class Pinopsida; order Pinales; family Pinaceae; genus Picea; species Picea mariana. The sequence goes on from JASDQU011249125.1 coordinate 2,357, forward strand.
TATGAGTTTCCTGGTAAGGAAGGTTGGTTGTCTTCTTGAGTCACCCATTAATTCCCCTTTCTATGAAATCATAAGAAAATAATGTTGATTAGAAGCTTTAGCAACAATTATTTCATAAAAATAAAGAAATTAAATACTAACTTGTTGATAATAAATAAATTAGAAGAAATAATACTAAAAAAAATAAATTAAAATAATAAAATATTTTTTTAAGTAGTATTCTTATTTTTTATTACCTTAAATAATAAAGAAATTATGGGTTGATATGTATAAAGATAATAAAATATAAAAGAATTGCATTGCACATTACAATACAACACATTAAATAAAGAAAAAAAACAAAACAATACCAACCACATAGACATGATAAAAAAAAAACAAAACAATACCAGCCACATATTCATGATAAATCTATTAACAATTTGAAGGGGGGTGACCCTCGTTAGGTAACTTTAAAAACCTTACATAGGCACAGTCTAACGTCCAACTAGGGACGTATTGGGGGGTATCGCAAGGAACAAGTTCCCTCCACCATTTGTAGCCGTGAGGCACCCCAATTTCTAACTTCAACAAAGGCACATGTACCAAGATTTCGAGTTAGAAAACAATCATCACATCATCTCATAAATGTTCCCCTTACAAATAGGTCATAATTTAAAACAAACAAACAAACAAACATTGTGAATCCATTTAACACTTTAAAAAAATAGAAATAAATGAATTACTCTAATTTTAAACCATACATTTTAAATATTTTTAAGAAAGAAACTAAATTATATTAAATTTGGCCTAATAAAAATTAATATACATTACAAACTCTCTTGATATTCTAATATGCCCCCTCTATCGGTGACGAAAATTAACTAACTTTAATATTAAAACCAATATATTTTGTCTAACTTAACTTCACTAGTTTTTAATGATGTATTTTTCCTAATTATACTAAATTAGCTAATATCAATCATGTTATATGAAAAATGCACCCACTACTAAAAACTTTGAAGGACAACCATGAGTAAATATATAATTTCATTTACTAATTGAAAAATGAAATAGTTACTCAAGTTTAACTATCTACACTTTCAATCTTGAAAAGAGAAACTAATAATACCCTAATAAAAGAAATCATTATTATCCTTATAAGTTCATAAATTTAAGGATATTTTCTTAATCTTAGTGAAAGCTAACTGAATTATTGGAGCTCATAAAAACTCAATATCCAACACACAACATGTATATAATTGGAAACTATGAAAAATGAGATAAGTTTATTAATAAATGTTTTTTGACATTCAAAATGTTATTAAACATTAATAACACCCTATCTATGAAAGGGAATTTACTAAATCCTTGAAGTCCCAAGGAGTGGCCAAATGCAAATTTTCATATTTTTTTATTCTTTGTATTTAATCTTTTTTTTTTATTCTTTATATTCGATCTTTTATAATTTAAACATATTATTATCTCAAGACAGAATACAATTTTATAATGTTACATGTATGTTATATTAGTTTATTAATTTAGCAAATCCATGCTACTAATTTTTTTTTTTTTTTTTAAATTAATCCACATTTATAAAATAATAATATTTTATCTATAAGAAAGTTGGTCAACAACCAAATTACCATAATTCTATTACATATAACTAACTATCATAGTTCTATTACATATAACTAATGGATTAGAATTAAAAAATGTTAAATTTAATTCTTACTTACTTACATATTCATAGTTGCATTTCCATTTATTAATTCCTCCTTATCATTGTTTTTTTATGTTATTCTTGATATTCATTTTCATTACATGGGTTATCATTGAAGAATATATTAAAGATAAAGGGTGRRTAGGCTAACATTTTCATYACATRTATTATCAYTRAAKAATATATTARTATTTATTGYTATYATTGATTRGTATGTGTTATTATTAATTAGTATTTATTGTTATCTTATGATTACTTGAAAGTTTGATTCTAAATGGACACAATCTTAAAGATAAAGGGTGGGTAGGCTTACATTTTCATTACATATGTTATTATTGAAGATTATATCTTATGATTAGTATCTATTGTTATCTTATGACTACTTTTTTCCATGAAAAAATTCACTCAATTTTATATATAGTATAAAATCATTTACAATAGGCAAATCTGCAGAGAGTATATTTGTTGTGATCGGTACACCAGCAGTGAGACAATCGATACAGTCGGAACAGGTAAAGAGAAAGCAGCACAGCATCCTCTTAACACGGCCCTCGAGAATACATAGAGAAGAACAGTGAGATAAGGTCGCCAAAACAGCCTGTAGGATGCAATAGATTGGCTGTCAATTCTCGGAAGAAGATGGCCACAGACAAGGATCAGAAAATGCTAAGGACCGTAGTAGGACTCTCGATCCCATTATCACAATGGAAGATCGTGAGTTTCCCTGCCACCTCGGAAAGATCCCTCTTTGAGAGAGCGTCCGCTTCACGATTGAAGGATCTTGGGAAGTGCTGAAAGTTAACTTTTGTGAAGCAATTGGAAAGGTCTAGCGTCTTTTTTTTCCAGCCCTCAATATGGACAGAGTGAAGCTCTGATTTATAATTAATCCAGTCGATGATGACGCTCGAATCCCCTCGGACCAGCAAATGAGTGATGGACCAAGAGGAAGCTAGTGAGAGGGAAGCCCAAAGTCCCAACATCTCCGCTTTGGTATTTGATTCCGGACCACAGTTGAGAAACCATTTGGTGATTCTCGACTGATGAGTTTTGAGAAAACCCCCAGCTCCGCAACAAAGACCATTTGACAGGGCAGCACCGTCAAAGCAAGCAAGGGTGAATCCCTCAGGCAAGCTCAGGTCGATATCTTTAATAAAGACGGGCTTGACTGAAGAAGGATGCTAGTTGAACAAGGCGAGAACTCTATAAATTACTACTTTTGAGGAAGGAGCCCGGTCATCAAACAGAGCATTGTTCCTTTCGATCCATAGATTCCAGCAGACGTGGGCAGCCAAGCTGATCGGTAAGGAGCGGTTAGAAAGCCACGCAATGAAACATTCAGACACTGTACTCCCGCTCCAGAAAGAAGGAAGATTAAAGTGAAAGAGCAGAAAGTGCCAAACCTCCATCGAAAAATCACAGTGAATCAATAGGTGATGAATGTCTTCCTGGGCCTGGCGACAGAGAGGGCAGATTTCGGGTCCCTCCCATCCTCTCCGGCGGAGCATATCCCATGTTAGGATCTTTTCTTTGCCGGCAAGCCAGGCAAACAATTTATACTTAAGGGGGACCTTCCAACACCAAATCTGATGGAACCATGATGGATAGGACCCGGGACCAAGTTGTAAAAGGAGGGCCTCATAGAGATTCTTAACAGATAGGAGACCCGATGCATCCCCTCCGGTCCATAAGAGAGAGTCAGGTTCTTCAGTGAGGGAGATGCCATCCCTTTTAAGAGCAGAAGTAAATCGATTCCAATCATTTGCCCACCGTCCATCTAGAGCCAAATCGCAACTCCTCAACCAATTATCCGACCAAGAGGGGGTGACTGTCGGTGTTCTAACCTGTGCAAGATTGAAAAAATTTAAAGAGCCGAGCTTCAAGCACAATGTTGGAGGGAGAAGCGAGCCCTCATCCAGTCCCATTATCTGATCACGTCCCAAACTTATATCAGTGCCAGTGCCCGGCTTCCATCGGAGCCAGTGAAGAATGACAGGGGAAGAGGGGACTAGTCCCTTCCAGAAAGTAGAGGCCCACTTTTTCTGTAAAGATGGCATTCGAATCCAGTCACAAAGTTTTAATGAGCCCATATACTTTTTCGCTAAGATCTGGTGCCATATACTATCATGATTTACGACCCTCCAAAAGGAATTTGCCAGGAGGGCAGTGTTGAAGGTGGATAAATTTCTAAGCCCCCAGCCTCCCGCTCTTTTCTAAGTAGTCAAGGACGCCCAAATGCAAAGATGAAATCTGTGTTTATTTCCATGACCGCTCCACAGAAAGTTTGAAGCGAGTCTCCGAAGAGTGTTGAGTATCTTTTTTGGAATTTTCACCAATGACATCCAGAAAACCGCTAGGCCTTCCAGCACAGATTTAACCAGTATTAGTCGACCTCCAATGGAAAGCCACTTGTTACACCAGAATTCAATTTTCCTTTCAAAAAGATTTACAAGCCATTGCCAATCAGCAGGGGTATAAGCTCCCAATTTGAGCTGAAACCCAAGATACCTGAAACCCTCACTCAGGTTGATAAAAGTGTAAGGCAAAGAGGCTTTGAAGCTAAGTAATTCTGTCTCCGATAGTCCCTAGTAGTAGACTGAGGATTTTGAAAGATTGATGGACAGTCCAGAGGCAGAGCAGAAGCAAAGTAACACGTCCTGGATAACTGACCACTCCGCTAGATCAACATTTGACAAGAGAAGAACATCGTCGACGAACATAAGGTGAACGATCTTAATGAACTTTGAAACTTTAATGCCGGAGATTTTTAGTTCATTGAAGCTTTTGGTGAGAAGGAGGCTGAGACCTTCCATGATCAAAATAAAGAGGTAGGGGTAGAGAGGGCATCCCTGACAGAGGCCCCTCTCACTATTAAAGAAGTTCGTAGCCTCACCATTGATTATAACAACAAAATTGGCGCTTGTGGCACAAGCTAGGATCCAATTTGTAAACTTTTCTCCAAAACCCACATCATGTAGCACAAGCCTCATAAAATCCCAATCAATGCTATTGAAGGCTCTTTTGAGATCAAGCTTCATGATCAACGCTTTTAAATTTTGTTGCTTGATACTGTGGATGCATTCATGGGCAGCACCGATAGCATCCTGGATTCTTCTGCCCTTTAAGAATCCCAGTTGTTCCGCCGATAGGCTCCTTCCAAGAAAAGGCTTGATCCGATTGGAGATGACCTTTGAGATTAGCTTATAGACGAGGTTGCAGAGAGAGATTGGACGGAAGTCGTTGAAGGAGAGCGAGAGTTTTTCTTTCGGAATCAGGACCAGAAAGGTAGCATTTAGGCTCCCCGAGATCTTACCTTTTAATCGAGAGTCCTCCACCATCTGAAGAAGATCCACTCCGACCAGATCAAAGAAGTAGACGAAAAATTCTGATGTCCAGCCATCCGGCCCCGGGCTTCTTTCTTTTTTAAAGTGGATCAGGATATCTTTGAGCTCTGAAAGAGTTACAGGTTTATAAAGCTTAGTAGCAGCTTCTGAAGAGATGAAATTAGGGAACAAACATGCCGTAGAGGCCTTTTCAGAGAGATAGTGGCTGTTGGTAGCTTTAAATTGTTGTTTGAAATGCGCCGCAGCCTCGGTCTTAATCGCTTCCTGCCCATGGATGGTTCCATCCCCAGCGCTGTCTATAGACCAAATGGTCTTTTTACACCTGTTATAGCTAGCCACATTGTGAAAAAACTTTGAATTTGAGTCACTGCTCTTTAGCCAAGTAGCCCGTCTACGCAATCTCCAAGCCTTTTCCTCCTCATGCAGGATGGAGGCTCTATTAGTTTCTAAAGACTTTAGGCGATCTGCTTCCTCCACAGTCAAAGCGGAAATAGTAGAAGTGAGGATGAGCTCTGTAATTTCTGCCTCCAGCTGTTTTAAGAGAGCTTTTCCGGCTGTTTTTTGGTCCAAATACCACGATTTGGGTTTAGATTTTAGCATTTTTAACTTCCAAACAAGACGCCTCTGTGGGTCGACTTCGGCAAGGAAACATCGATCCGTCCAGACCTTGTGGACTAAGTCAGGGTAATCCTCGGAAAGAAGCCAATGGTAATTAAACTTGAAGGGGGTCGATCTGTGCAACGCTGGGGGCATTAGCTGAAGGAGGATCGGAGCATGGTCCGATACAAAAGGGAACTCCACCCACGACAAAGGAAAAATCGATGTAGACAGGAAAGCCTCTGCTACAAGAAATCGATCCAGCCGTCTCGCAATGGCCTCTTGACCTGTGCGCCCGTTTCGCCAAGTAGGAGCGAGACTGTGGGGTTTGACATCAATCAAATTGTTTGCTGTGAGGAGATCTTATGACTACTTGAAAGTTTGATTTGAATTGGATATATTACAATGGATTAGTAATTAGTTAATGTAAAATGTTTAATAAAATATTAAACTTTATTTAAAATATTATATGAATTAAGAAAAAAATTTAATTATGGATTAATGTAAAATGTTTAATAAAATATTAAACTTTATATATAAATTAAGAATTTTTTTTATATGAATTATATGAATGAATTAGATAATATATGTGAATAAAAGGTACACCGTGTTTTAATTTCATTTTTTTTTTTTGCTTTTTGTAAATCATGAGAAAAGATCCTCAAAGAACAAATTTACAAGAAAAACAATGCTACTACCAAGAAATTACCTTGAATTGAACTGAAATTGCAGGAAATTTGCTGAAAAGCAAACGTGAGTAGTTTGTCTCGTACAACCGCACCGATTTAAGACTACAAAACTCGCAGCGATCTGTTCGTTTAAACAATTTAGTCAAAACTTACTGAAGTTAGAATTGGGCAATTTGGAACAATTTGCAACAAAATGTATTTCTAGTCATTAGCAAAATGGACGTGTATTGCAACTATTTTGAACAATTCTAAACAACCAGGTCTGCAAAATTACCTCGAGCTAACGTAACAGGAAGGAAATCTGCTGAAAAGCAAATGCGAGCAATTTACAATATGCGACAAAATTGATTTCTGAAATTGTGTGCAAAATCTGTCCTTTTTGCAATCGATTTTACCAAATAACCATTACTTTGTTTATTTTTTAGTCTTTATAATGAGACGAAATCCAAAAGATCAAAACCAACAATCCAAAAATGTTTTCATCTAATGAACTATTTGTTTTCTTTTTTTTTAATCCTTATACAAATTCAAATCTATTTACTATTATTTATTATTTAAATGTAATAATTAATTCAAACTTAATTATTATTTAAGATTTATGTATAAACTTATTATTATTATTTATAAATAATATTTTATTTATAATAAAAGTTTTAATAATGTTTATATTTTTTTAATAATTTATGAATAAAATTATATATAAATTGAAGTACCATGTTAAATTATTATTTTTTAAATAATATATTTTGAAGTAAATAGACTTCGATTCATTAATAATTTATCAAAAAATATTTTTATTTTATTAAAATAATAAATTATTAAAAACTAAAATAAAATATAGATTTTAAATTATTTTGATAAAAGTAATATATTTTATAATTTAATATCTAAAATTAAAATAATTGTGTTTGGTCATTATGATTTATTGATATTGTGATGGTTAAATTTTAGTTAGTAGTTTCTTTGTGTTTATTAATGTTATTTATGACTGATAGATGTAATAGTATTTGGTCATTATGATTCATAGATATTGTGATGGTTAAATTTTAGTTAATGGTTTCTTTATGCTTATTAATATTATTTATGATTCATTTTTAAATGGTAATTATAATTCATACTATTTAATTAATAGATGTAATTGTATTTGATCATTATGATTCATTGCTATTGTGATGATTAAATTTTAGTTAGTGGTATTTTTGTGTTTATTAATGTTATTTGTTACTCATCTTTAAAAAGATGTAATAGCATTTGGTCATTATAATTCATTAATATTGTGATGGTTAAATTTTAGTTAGTAATTTCTTTATGTTTATTAAAGTTATTTATGATTTTTTTTTAATTGGTAATTATAATAAAATAATCTACACTTCAACAGTTATGGGCATAAAAATTTTCAAACCGATTAGGATACCGTCCTAAATTCTAATCGCTAAAGTTATCTCGAGTCTACTACCAAATCCAGATTAAGAGGCAAGTTTGACAGACCCCAGATTACATTGTAATTGGTGTGATTTCTAGGTGTTGTAGCTATATTAGCGTTCACATGTTTGAATTGGAATTAATACATCAATCCAATTCTAGAAATGCCAAGCTCCCACCTAAATTTGTGAACCAGATGTTAACTACATGGTCATTTACCTAAAAAAAATTGTTGAAAACAATGCGTTTATAAACTTATAAATTTGATTTTAATATTAAAACATATACCAATAATTGAGAAACTCTCTCCTAGCTCTCTCCTTTTACAAATTTATTTACAATTATAAATTAACAGCATTTTGTGAAGTCAAAAATGTTCCACGGTGATGCAAGGTATTGTAGTATTGAATATCCATAATTCACAAATAGAATGAATTAGGATTTACATAGTTTATTTACAATTATAAATTAACAACTCTTTATGAAGTAAAAAATGCTCCACGGTTATTGTAGTATTCAATATCCGTATTTCACAAATAAAATGAATTAGAAATCGCCATTTAAGTAAATTTGTTGAAAACAATGGGTTTAGGTAAATCACCATTTACGTAATAAATTGTTGAAAACAGTGGGTTTAGAGATTCGTATTTAAAAAAATGATTTAAAAAACTGTAGAAATGAGGTGATCCGCCAAATTAGCTCCTGCTTAAACTTGTTTGTCAATCCTATTTTAAATTTGAGCACAAGCGAGGCTAACAGGGTGAAAACTTAATAACCAGTACAACATTCTGTCAAACTAACCGAATTAACCAGAATTAACCCCCGTTTTGCAGAGTTTGAATAGTGGATATGATGGGAGATAATGTCAATGGCAGGCAATAATGGAGCACAAGTGAGGCTAATAGGGTGAAAACTTAATAACCAGTACAACATTCTGCTTAAATAACCGAATAAACCCTCGTTTTCCCGAGTTTGAATAGTGGATATGATAAGTGGCAAGGCAGAGTTTGAATAGTTTTGCAGAGTTTGAATAGGGTCAAACTAACCGAATTAACCCTCAAAATAGCATTTTTTTTTCCATAAAATAGAGACTCGACTCGATTTGATACGACGTGATAATTCGAGTTTAAAATTTACCTGTATCCGGATGAGCTTGGAAGATTCCCCGTGCCTAAGAAGATCTCGGTCAGCGAACCAACAAAGAAGGATCGCGCCCAATCCAGAACAACCTTTTCGGAAGACGGAAGAAAACCCAGCTGAATGAAATCATTTTTGGATATGTTGAGAACCAGAGCGTGTGTAGATGGATAATTAAACTCGGGATGAATGCTGGATATTGCTCCCCGTGCCTCGACCCCCCACGACATCTACCCAATCTATCAGAGTACAAAAAGACGACGGATCATCTTGAACAATCAAGACTTACATGCATCCATTAAGCAACAAACGGAAAACAGAAACGACGCAGGGGGCCAAGGGTTGTCGGACCCAGGCGCTGAGGTGGAGGATATCATGGGGCGATGGGAATATGCATGTCTAACATGCCAGTACCATCCCATGGAACATGCGTTGATGTGCTTCCATGGCAGGATGGTGGACAATGGATATATGTCGATGCGTATGCAGCCGTTACCATAATACATGTGAGTATATCCATGCACTGACATAGTCTTAATAACTCTGCAGCTTGCTGGATATTGCTCGCCATAATGTCATATCACCTGGCTATAAACCAATTAGAAATTAGATGTCAAAAATTTTATAAATAGAAAAAAACAAAATTATTTTAAAAAAAAATCAAATGAATTTCAAGTTATATGGAAACTTTGGACAAGGTTGTAGATTTTGGAGAATTAATAAATAGTCAACCTCGTTTGACTCCCTAACATAAAGCTATAATAGCGAGAACAATGCAAAATGCATTATTTAATATAGCAAAATGCACCTATTAATGTATGATCAAAGCATGTTGACTGCTACGCGATTGCTATAGTCCTCTGTTGAGACCAGGACTAATAAAGTAGGCGTGGACACAAAGATCTTGAATATATTCTGCCAGATGGATACACATTTGCATGTTTTGACGGTGCTGCGCAGGTCACTGGTATTTGTGGAGCGAGGGGTATTTTCAGATCACATCACTCCAGGACTACAAAATGGTATTTCAGCTGCGGTGTTGGATCAAACACAAAAGCAGAGCTTCTGGGGCTCTGGACAACTTTGTATCTTGCCTCCTCTTGGTCAATTAAAAACATTATAGTCCTGGGTGACTCGCGTGTGGTTATCGACTGGATTAACCATAAATCCAATCTACATTCAGTTCATATAGAAGGCTGGAAACTCAAAACGCTGCAGCTGTCCAAGTTTTTTTCGGACATCAGTTTCCTTCACTTACCCAGAGCTTTCAACAGCGAAGCTGATGCTCTATCTAAGAAAGCCTTAAAAGGCGAGGTCGGTAGACTATCCATTTCCCACTGTGATAGTGGCATTGAAAGCTCTACGACCAGCATTTGTATCTTCTGATTAAGATACCTGCCCAATTTTCTCATAGTATTGTCTTTTTTCATGGTTTGCCTGTGGAGGCCGTTTGCATTCTAAACTGGAAGGCCTGTGTAACTGACTGGTATTTGAGAAGGCCTCGGATGGTTGGTGATTTGGAGCTACAGGCGCATCTGGTTTTAAGTTTAATAAGTTTTGTGTATGGTCATTCGATGGACATGGTCTTTCGATGGATCGCTGTATTATGCCTTGGTTACAGGCTTTATTTGTATTGACTTCTTCCTGATTATGCTCGGCTCATGGACTGCGTTTCATAGCTGATTGCTGTCATAATGTAAATGGATTTATACTATATATAAATTCGAGTAATTTTTCCTTGGAAAAAAAAAGAAAATGTGAAAACTGGAGATGATGTTTCTTGTTAATGGGAAAATTAGGATTTCTGAATTTGATGAATTAAATTTTTTTGTTTCACAAATTTCAAACGGAGTTGGAATTTTAAAATGAAATTGATGGTTTTAACAATTTCATTATTATTTTTTCTAATTTTAACAAAAAGATAAAAAATGTAAATGATCATGAAATTTTTATTTTTTAATAGTATTTTTCAAATAACAAACAATTTTTCCTCAAATTTCATCCTTAAATTTTTCAAATAAATATTTACGTGGAAATGCATATATCTATTGACAATTGACATATTTAATAGGTTTTTAGTGTTTAATCAGTTTTGTATAGACAAGATTAAATATTCTTAGTCGCTCCAATAAATCAATGGTTATGATTTCAACCACTAACTTACTCACTATTGTTTATTATTTTACTTTTACTTGATCATATTTAAAATTTACTATGACGACTAGCTAATTACCACATCAGAATGATGAACAAAGATTAAAATTTTGTTACATAGTGGAGAGATGCCATATGCAGCGGTCCATTTCATTTTCTAGACCAGCGACTAGTTTGCAAAATAACTAATGCGCGCATAACTGCTATAAAATCGCCGACTAATTTCCCGTCAAATTCCATCTGAACACTTTCCACATAAAATATCAAAGAACTAATGCGCGCCGAACTAGTGTGACATCCACAAATATAAACAAATAATAAAAATAAAAATAAAGAAAATAAAGCATGGTCTAGAAATTGGACAGTTTTGCAAATGGGCGATGAAAGGTCACCATCTTGCATCGCTGGCTGGATGATTTTTATGGGGAGGCGTATCTTGGAAGAATGGCCACCAGAATTATAAATACGAGAGAGATAGGGCAGACGAAGCATTCTAACATACTGTGAGGTAGACCAGGAAAACCCTTTCTTCATCTATGCCCGAGCTTTTATCCTCTTCCATCTGAAGGTGGAGCTGGAAGAGAAAGTGTTCTTG
>JASDQU011249126.1:9573-25435 GCA_032191745.1 Picea mariana
TTTTTCCATGCCTTGTGCCTGTACCCCTCTTTCAAATAAGCTCTGAAATCCAAATTTTTGGGAGCAGTGGTTTTAAACCATCTCTGACCGGTTCTTGGTAGGCTTGTTGCTGCAGCAATGGCAGATTCATCTACCACAATTTCCATAGACCCAACACGAGCTTTGTTCCCATCAAAAGTCTTGGCAAAAGCTTCTGCTGTAGATTGGTGGCAACCGATTTGCAACCTCTCAACGAATTGAATACACCCTGCATTTGAAAAATGTCTCTGGACTTCGGGGTGTGTCTGTAAAAAGGACAGGCTATCCAGCTCTCTCTTGAGTAGAGCACCACTGCGTATCCTCACCATTCTATAACTCGAAGGTCCCGACAATTTGTAACCCCTGCAACTGCTGGTCGAGCCGAGGCTCTGCGTTGTTGAAAGAACTTCGGGCATCGACTCTGTTTTAAAACAAATGAAACTTTAATAGACCTCGATGAGCGATGTGTGATATGGAAACAATGTTTTGATTTGATGTTGTCAGGCCGACGGTACATCCTCTATACCTGCATCACTGAACCCGAGCTTGCCATCCCTGATGCCATGATTGTGGAGCGTGAGTTTCTGAGCCGGATTCGCATCGCAATCCTATTTTGATGTGCAAAATTTGAGTTTCCATCATTGCCCACTTTCATCAGCGCATGATTTGGATTTTCCTGACGTGAGATGATCATATCATCATTTGGCTTTAGACATGGATATCACGCACGTGATTCCCGCTTTCTTCAGCCAACGGCCTGTGGAAAATACCCCTTAGCTGTTGATATTCATCACTTTCACCAGCGCAAGGCCCTGTGGAAAACCCCCGTTAGCTGTGGAAAGTCTCCACTTTCAACAACGCACAACCTTGAAAGAACTGCTCCGTAGTTGTGGAAAGTCTGCACTTTCACCAGCGCACAACCCGCGAAACTGATTCTTGGATATTTTGAAATTCACCACTTTCAACAACACACAAACCTATGAGAGGCGCTCCTTTGCTTCTGAAAGTCGCCACTTTCCCCAGCTAACACTCAACTTTTGAACACACGTTAGCTGTTGAAAGTGAAGTATGAAAATTTTGAAAAGAAGACTTTATGGGTCATATTATTATCTAAGACAAAAACCAAAACCTAAGTTTTGCAGCTAGAAAAACTCAAAAATGAATTGAGGAAACTACCAAAAACAATGCTATCTACCACAAAACTCGACCAAAGGGACGGTTTTATTTTGGGAGCTAACAGGATGTTAAGCCAAACTTTCTGATCAAGTGGTGACTTGTGAGGGGGGAAATTATCACTTAGCCTTTTAACCCTTTGCCTTCTCAAAACCCCTGGTCACCGGGGACGTATCCCCTGGGCCTTACCTCCCTAAAAATAAAGAGTTATCCCATTGAAGTGACAATGGTGGGATAGGCTCAGTTACGCCAGTTTGACCTCTTTTCATCCGTCTTTTACCTTAACTACAAATTGTGTGATAACATTTTGGCACCATTGTCGGGGAACACTGAGTCAATTCTTCTGAAGAAGACACTTTTTGGTAAGCCTTTCCTTAAGAGTCTTTATCTTACAAGCTTATCCGACGACTCCACTTAGGGTGCTTTCCCTATATTTTGATAATTTCAAGGAAATTATCTAGCAAATCCACTAACCTTTTCCTAGGTGTCACCTTACTCTCAACTCTGTGATATTTCCAAGTCATGGGATCATGGAATCCTGGGAACAAATGTATCCATCTATTTATTTCAAAAGATTTCAAGGATACCCGATTGGTTTTGATACAAAATGGTCAAACAACCTTCCAAGATTTTTAGGGATCCCAACTCCTCACATTGTAATTTTTTGGGAGCATATGAGCGAGATAGAATTGGGAGGGGAGGATGTTCTTATAAAATTATTCATACTCTCTCTGCCATATTTTTTGCAAGATTGGTTCAAGGGTTGTTGCGAAGATAGGGGCGTATCATCTTTTGTACACCTCATCAGTAGGTTTATTGACTTTACCAAACCACATTGCCAAACTTATGAAGATGCCCGTGAAAATCTTACAATAGCTTTGGAAGACAAAGGATTCACCACTGAGATTGTAGAAGATCTCAGAGATGTGTATCATGATCAACACCAAGAACCCTCTGACATGAAGGAAGAGACTTATGAAGAAAATTGTCAACCCTTTGAAAAGGAGTAGGATTTCTCCCATGACTCAATAGAATGTAGTGAAACTAGAGAAGTGAATTATGAGGATGAAACACTAGTGATCACTCCATCCGATGAATCTCTCCAAGATCCTATTTCTCCTAGACAGGAAGAAGTAAGCAAGGTGAGTGACTTCCCTTTCCAAATTTTTAAGGATTCTCCATCTTATGATGTGGAAAGTGGAGAAGTGTTGGATTTTCTAAACCCTTCATGTTATGATGAAAATGATGACTTTGTCGATAATATTGATGAGTTCATATATGTCAAGAAGCATAAATGGGATGTGATTTCATATGATGGGGATCCCATTTACGACATTGAGCGTCATTTCCAAAATTTTCCTTTACCTTTATCACATGAATCTAATTAGAATTTTGACATTTGGCAATAAGAACATGACATGATTACCAATTTTATTCAGACACCCAAGGATGACTTGACGATATGCTCTCCTAATAATTTTTGGTCATACCTTGTGGAATTTTATGATTAAGAAAGTTGTCAACCATCGTTCTGCTCAGATCTTGATAGAAGTGAGGAAGTTACTTCCTTGAAGCAGGATACTTGTGATAAGATTTTCCACCTCCCTTTGATTACTTTACCTCGCTATGTCACTAAAGGTATGCTTTGGAAACATGTCCCTTATCCCAAGTCTCCTGTAAGACAAAAACTCATTCTGGATTTTAGGGGAAAGTTGAGTACCTCAATAAGAATCTTATTATCGCAGTTTTCCAGCTTCCCCTTAAGGAAATGTCGGTCATCCTTTCAGTTCTTGGTAATCTCTTCGCAGGCCTTAAGTTGTGAAGATGTCCAAGATAGCCAACATTCAAACTCCTTGAGTCGGTCTTTTGAACCTTTGAATTTTCACGATCCTTTTCTGAGATGGATTGAGCACTCTCCTGAGAGTATGTCTTGGCATCAATTTTCCCCTCCCACCCACCTCCATGAGATGGACCTTAGAGTTTCCATTGATACAATACATTTTCTCACTCATGTTATTTTTTTGCTTAACTTATCACTGCTTTGGTTTATGATGAAGCACAAGGGCAGGTATGGGGAGATGTTGCTAGGATGGTTTCAATGGCTATTTGACTACACCTAGCATTCAACCAATAGGTAAGTAGAGGTAAGAAGATAGGCATTTTTCATTCATTGTATATACCATTGCATTGCATGCTAGAGTGGTTTTCTTTCACACTTGTACATATGATTGTTTTTGTTTCAATTATATATATGAACTGGGGTGATATCACCACCCCAAATGATTACTAATAGTTTCTATTGAGATCAAGCAGGTTACAGGTTTTGCCAGAGATGTTGAGGTTCTCATACGCTCTACGACGAGCACATGTCCCTGAGTTGGAGCCAAATGTTATCTCCCACTTTTAGGGATGACTAAGAGAACATGTCTCGAGACCCACAGGTCCTAGACATGGAGTAACGAGAGCGAGATCGACTTGAGCATGGCCCTATAGGGCCCATATTTTCTCCCATTGATCACCTCCACTTTTTTAGCAGCAACAACATCCATCACCTCCTTCTTGGTCCTGTATCAGAGATGGTTCTTGCTCCATGAGGTAATGAGTCCAGGTATCATGGTATGTGTCACTTTGATCTTCAAAAACTTTGAATATGTGCATTTAATTTCTTTTGTTTCTAACAAATGCTTGGATCTTATACTTGTCCACTTGACCATGTCTGGGGGGAATGACAGGATGCCCTAGTAATCCCATGCCCATAGGTTTTGAGTTTCCATTGGGGGGATTTCTGAAAATTCATCGTCCGCTTCCGTCATATTACCACTTTTTCATCTTTCTTCCTGCTCATCCATCCATTTACGTTTGTCTAGGCATTGGTTTGGCCAATCATTTAAGGGTTGCACCTTTCCTTTTGGGAAGAAGGGGTTAAAGGTACAGAAGGTTAAAGCAAGCTCGCAAAAGATAAAAGCTTAAAAATAAAACCTCGAGATGCTTCGCCCAGGGATCCTCGAGAAAGCAGTAAAAAGATTCTCAGAAATAAACAAGAGGGACCCATAAAAATAATAAAACAAGACCTAGTCAGAGGATAGGGGGTCTCATCAGGAGCCAACCTATTAGGTCTAGTACCTATCAGTATGACACTACTAGAAGCTGGCTACCATGCTAGGTTAGTGGCTCTTGGTTTCGTGGCCAAGAGAAAGGGGTTCTCATCACGAGCCAAACTTCTCATTTCTGTGAAAGTACTTGTGGGTAACACTGCCACCACTGGTTACCATGCCAGGGTAGTGTCCCCTGATTAACCTTTTGAAAGAAAAAAACAATAAAAAAATAAGAATAAAATGGCATGAATGGGATTGTAAACATTTGCATCCAGGACAGGTGCAACTCGCCTTCTTAAAGGCACCCACAGGTAAGCTTTGCATTTCCTTACTTTCACTGCACCCCTTGTCAGGACATCCCTTATCCACCTCACCCATTTACATGACTTGGATTTAATCTCTTCTAGAGACATCCCTTTTCCAATGGACACTAGCCCAATAGGACACCATGCCACCTCCTCCAAACTTGTATTGCAAATTTGTATAATGTCTTTGAGCACTTGATTGGGGTAAAAGGTGTTTCATGCACATGTTTAATAATATTGATGATGGTATGTGATTGATATTGCTATGATCCCTATGACTTATGAGCCCTTGAAGGGAATATCTGTTGATGTGCAGGATCATACCTGACGGAAAGGTACCACATTGGACAGGTACACATGGGGAGATGATTAGTTCGGACCTCCATGGGGATGAAGAGCCCACTAGATGGATGCTGAGACCCCAACAGGGGGTAGAGACAGGACATAGGGGTTTTCACCGGAGACAAGAAGGATGTTTCACAAAGGCACCCTGACAGAGCCTTACCTAGGGGGTTTTTTCCCTCTTCAGTGGAACGTTGGCCTTGGAAGGCCCAGGAAATCACGCAGGAGGCTCATGACGTCATCCAAATTTATGGATGTTTTGGGAGACAGTCATGGCATTTTGGCATGTGTGGCAGATTGGAGAAGCCGAAGGAGGGCTAACATTTTTCTCCAGGAGGCTACATTTTCCCTAAAAAGGGATAACGTCACCCTAGAAGAGGTATGACATCTTACTTTTACTTGATTAGGGTTTAATTTATGACAATTTGATGTAAAACAATATTATTGTGTATTTTGGCCTTGTTGGCCTTTTGATGACCTAAAATTTAATTAAGGTAATTGGTATGGTATATATTGAGGGTTTTCACTCTCATATTTTTATCATCTTTCACTCACACATTAGTGAGGTCTGAAATTTTCACCCTATTCTAGGGTTTTGGCTGAAATTTTGAGGCACACTTGTTGAAGGAAGACTTTTCTTGACATTTTTGGCATTTCTTCTTCGTGGAAGGTTTACAACTAGGGTTTTTCTACATGATTTCTTGGTTTATGTAAGTGAATTTCTGAAACACTTATTAATTGAATGGTTATAGTATTCTTTACTTGCATTTGTTATTATAATTTGGTGAATCAAACCCTAGGTGACAAGCACTAGTTAATGTCCTCGTCTCATGTCCCTACCAAGTTAAGAGATATTTTGATTTGATGAAGTAATATAGAGCCTTTACATAGCAACACTATATCCATACTCTTCTAGCTAGCCAATTGTTTCTTGTTATTTAGCTAAGAAGGAGGAAAACGCATCAAGGCCTAGGGTTTCTACATCTTGATGAGCCACTTTCCCCTAGGGTTTATATGGTGAAGCCTTGCCTGAGCAACACTTCAGCTTCTAACTATCTTGTCTTCAGCCCTTTAAACTCTTATTCAAGCTAGCCAATTTCATCTTTCCAATAAGCTAGAGAAGGAGGAGAAAACACTAAGGCCTAGGGTTTCTACACCTTAGTGAGCCTTTCTCCCCTAGGGTTTCATTGTTGAGGCCTTGCCTTAGCAACACCTCAACATTTAACCCTCTTGTATTTGGTATTTCCATTATCATTTAATCCTTCAGCCTTTGTAACCTCTTTGACTCCATATGTCCTAGTAGCGCACTGATCTAAGACCTCTTATATTGAGTACCTTGATCACAAACAACTTCCAAACATTCTTGAACAACATTTAACTACTTCTAACCCTAGCCTAGACTAATCTTATTAACCCTGTTACTGTCGTCGCCTTTTTATGCTATAAACACCTCTATGCAACATTCGTTTTACCTTTAAAGCAATTTAATGATTGGTTAAGGAATTGTTTCTAAAGTGTTAATATTATTACATTGATTTCCATTCATCATTAAAGTTTCTTTAGCATTTATTTTGAAGTGATATTGTAATCATTGTTGTTGTATAAACATTGATTTACTTCGTCAATATTATTTCTCAATTGTTTATTATCAGAAATTCATTGATTATATGAAGTACTAACCAGCAAGTGAGATTGCATATGCATAGTTTCTTTGTTTCTTTGTCTCGGGTAGGTACACTTCTTGGTTATTACTTCTGGTTATATTTTATCTTTATTAGTTGTTAAGCCGAACTTTTTGATCAGGTGGTGACTTGTGAGGGGGGAAATTATCACTTGTCCTTTTAACCCTTTGCCTTCTCAAAACTCCAGGTCACCGGGGACATCTCCCCTGAGCCTTACCTCCCTAAACAAAAAGAGTTATCCCATTGAGGTGACAGTGGTGGGATAGGTTCAGTTACGCCAGTTTGACCTCTTTTCATATGTCTTTTACCTTAGCTAAAAATTGTGCGATAATAGGAACCATGCCTATGTCCTCTGCATATGATAAATCTCTCCCCCTTTGTCATCAATGGAAAAGGTATCTTTCCATTCGGGTCTGCTCCCCCTAGCTGACTTGTCTAATATCCCAACCTAAACTGTCTTCTTTATGGTGCTTTCTCATGTACATCTAAGACATATGCAATAAGCATTCAAAAGCATTCATTTTGGAGTAGAAATAACTCTGATTCTCTGGCGAAGATACTCAAAGACTTCCCATGGAAGTGGTTTTGTAAATATTTTTGCCACTTGTTCTTTTGTGCCCACATATTCAACTCCGATGTTCTTTTCTGCAACCTGTTCCCATAAAAAGTGATACTTGATTGTAATGTAATTCGTCTTGGAGTGCATCACCAGGTGCTTTGAGATATTGATGGCGCTTCTATTATCACAATAGATTGGAATGTTCTCATAATACTCAACCTGTATATCTGTCAGAGTTTGTTTCATCCATAGAACCTGTGTACAATATGATGTTGTTGCAATATACTCTGTATCGACTGTAGATAAAGATATTGATGATTGTTTCTTTCTTAGCCATGATACTAAACACTCACCCAAGTAGAACGTTGCTCCATTGGTGCTTCATCGGTCATCAATGCAACCTTCCCAATTTGCATATGTGTAGGTAATAAGTGATAGATCATTTCCTTTTGGATACTATAATCCAAACTCATATGTTTCTTTGAGATATCTAAAAATCCTTTTCACTGCTAATACATGTGAATCCTTTGGTGCTGCTTGAAATTGTGCCACCTGTCCAACTACCTGCATTACATCTGGTCTGGATGTTGTCACATATAGTAGGCTACCAATCATTGATCTATATTTCCTCTGATCTATAGGCTTTTAATCATCATCTTTTCTCAACTTGCGACTGGTTTGCATGGGAGTGATAACCAGTTTGCAATCTTCCATTCCGAACCTATTTAACATTTATCTGATATACTTGGTTTGATAAATAAAAATTTCTTGGTTTTTTTTATGTATCTGAAGACCCAGAAAGAAGGATAGTTCTCCAAGTAATGACATTTCAAATTCATTCTGCATGTCCTTTGCAAATTTATAGCTTAACCTGTCATCAATACCTCCAAAAATAATATCATCAACATAAACTTCATTTAATAAAATATTATATTGAGTTACCTTGATGTAGAGGTTGTTGTTCGCACTTCCTTTTCTGAACCCTACCTACTGTAAATAATTATCCAGTCTAGAGTACCATGCTCTAGGAGCTTGTTTTAGACCATACAAGACCTTATTTAATTTACACACATAATCTGCGTTCTTTGACAACTTAAATTCTTTTGGTTGTTCAATGTAGCCTTCTTCTTCAAGTTCCCCATTCAGAAAAGACGATTTTATGTCCATTTGATACACTTTAATATTTTTGGATCATGCATAAGCTACAAGCAATCAGATTGCTTCGATTCTGTAAACTGGCGCAAATGTCTCTTCAAAGTCGATTCCTTCAACCTGTGCATATCCTTTACATACCAATCTAGGTTTGTTCCTTGTAACCTGTCCATATTCATTCAATTTATTCCTTTATACCCACTTTGTGTCTATTAAATTCTTATCCTTTGGTCTTGGAACCAATTCCCAAGTGTCATTTTTCTCTATTTGATCCAATTCTTCATCCATGGCCTTATTCCAAAATTCATCCTTGCTAGCCTCTTCAAAACAGGTTGGTTCAATCATAGATGAGAGTGCTAGGTGCATTTGTTCTGGTGAGCAGATTCTTCTTCTAGTCTCAACTCCCGCATATTTGTTTCCAATAATATGATCTGAATGATGATTCTTCTGTACTCGTCTTCTAGGTGTCTTTGGAGGCACTTGCTAAACTTGCTCTTCTGCTTCTATCAGATCCTCTTCATCTTCCCCTTCTACTTCTTTTTCATTTTCAAAGTCGATTTCTCTAACTACTTCTCTTTTGCTAACTTTGAAAAGGTTATCAAAATGTATGTGACCCATTCTTCTATGCCATAGCCAACTTTCATCTTCCTTTCATAGGCAACACTTTTCATTTTCAATTTCACTTAATACATATATGTTGCTTGAAGTTCTCACAGCTGTTGCAATCAATTTTCCTGAACCTTCTTTTTGTATCTCACACTTTTGTGAATCAAAAATAACTTTATGACCTTGGTCACACATTTGAATCACACTTAGAAGATTATGTTTCATATCTTCTACTAGTAGAACATTTTTTTCCTTGGTATTATTGTTCCCAATTTTTACTGTGCCTTTTCCAATGATTTTAGCTGAATCATCATTTCTGAAGGAGACTGATCCATTTCTTTCCTTTCTTAATGTAAGAAACCTATCTCTATCACCTGTCATGTGTTTTTAGCAACCATTGTCAACATACCAACCACGTTTCTTCTTCTTATCTTGTAGAGCGAGTGTGCCTTCTTCATTGCTATACTGATTTTGATTTCTTATCCATGTCCTTTTCTGAGGTTCCTGTTTGTGACTATTGTTGTTCTGTTGTGGTTCTCTAGGAGGGGCTGTCATTCTAAATTCTTTGACCATGTGTCCAAAGTTGTTACATTTGTAGCACACAACTTCATTTCTCAAAGATTCAAACTTGTTGTAACTTCTTCTCTGTGTTTTAGTAGGCCTTCTTGGATAACCCTTTTGTGTATGACTGTCAAAGTTCTTTATGTTCTTGTTGTTAGCTCTGCAATTCACAAATTTATGTCCAAAATTATTACATGCATAAAATAAACCAAAAAATATAGTTTGATACCTGGGAGTTGAAGATCTTCTAAAATGAGTTACTCTTATGAATCCTTCTTCTTCCTGAGTCCTATCTGTTTCTGTCGGCCGTTGATTCTGAAATCTAAATCTTCTCGGGGGAGGAGTGTCCTTGTAATTTTCTTTGTAGACCTTCCTATCCCCTTTGATTGTTCCTGCATAGATTTTTGTATATGTTTCTTGTTTTTTTGTTTTGGAGCTTGATCCATTTTCTGTTTGATTGTATTCAAGTCCGAACTTGTCATGATAAGGTTTTTGACTGTTGATAATGTCATTCAAAATTTTTGAGTTGTTATGCATATTTTCCTTTTGAAGATTCTTTTTTAATGTGAGAATTTCTGCTTCCAAATTTTCAATGATCCCGTCTCTTCCTTCTAGCTGTTCTTTGAGTGTTTCTTCAATTCTTTTATCTTCTTCAATTTGAATCTTCAAATTTGTGATCATTTTTTCTAGTTCCTGAGTGTCTTCTTTCTTGTGTAGTTCCACTTGTAGTTTCTTGTTTTTCTTCTGATAACTTCTATGGCACACAACAATTCTTCTCAATAGTAAACTTCTGCCTCTTCATATTTGTGTTTGGCCTCTTCATATTCTTATTTAGAGTCTTGTTTATTAGAGTCTTCTACTTCCATGAATATAACTCTTTCTGTCTCACTGTCACTGACTTCATCTTCATCCGATGATGAGATGTCTTCTTTGGTGCATAAGATTTTCTTGAAAACTTTCTTTGTGATTCTTTTTCCTTTATATGTTTGTTTTATATTTGAGGAACCTTCATAATTTCTCTTTTTCTTATGAGGACATCTGTTAGAAAAATGACCAATTCCATCACAATTAAAACAAATCAAAGGAATCTTACCTCTATCCCTGCCGTTGGTTCCCTTGTTCAATCTTCTGACAAAGTTGGTCGCTTCTTCATCATCTTCCGAGACGTCACTGTTGCTGCTATGTTCTTTTTCTTTTTTCTTTCCCTTTTGCTTTGACCTTTTGGATGCTTTGAAGGCTGCTTCTTTTATATCTGGATTTTCCTATTCAGTTCTCATTTCATATGCTGTGAAGATTCCATGTAGTTCGTCCATGCTTATTGAGTTTAGATCTTCTCTTTCTTCTAGTGATGATATCTTAGGGTCAAATATCATAGGAAGAGATCTTAGTACCTTTTGAACACTTACAGATTCTTTGATTTATTCTCCCAATCCAAAGATTTCATTTACCGTTTCATTGACTTGTAAAAAGTAAGCTACAATATTCTCATCTTCCTTCATCTTTAGTTTTTTGAACTGACCTCTGTAAGTTTGAAGCTTTGCTGCTTTGACTTTTGAATCTCCTTCATAAATATTTCGAAGTTTGTCCCAAATCTCTTTAGAAGATTTACAATGTGCAAATTTGGTGAATATCGATTCTCCAAGACCATTCAGAAGTGCATTTGTGGCTTTGGAATTAATTTGACCGAGTTTCATTGCTTTGTCATTTGTCGGCGGAACTGCTGGTGTTGTGTATCCATCTACAATTGATTGCCAAATTTCAAATCCCTGTGCTTGTATATATGTCTTCAAACTTATGCTCCAAAATGCATACTTTTGTCCATCAAACTGTGGTATTCCATTTTTATACATGTTTTTTCTCTCCATGGTATACCTTTCAGTGGTTAAACTGATTTCTAAAGGAACCTACTCTGATATCAATTTTTGGGTTACTAAGATGGGGGTGAATCCGTAATAGAGAAATCTAATCCTTTTTAACCATATAATGCAAGTGTTATATCAATGTAGCATTATCATCCAATATTTGCAAAGTAAATAAACAATGAACAATCATACACATACACAGTACACCAGTGTTTTTACGTGGAAACTCAAAGAGGGAGAAAACCATAGAATGTTTTTTCTTATATGTCTTGAAGAATTACATTCATTGGAAGCACCAACTTCCTTGTTTTCCAGCTGCAACTGGAAGGAGGCTCCAACCCCCTAGTTTCTCAGGCTATAACCTAAGGGAAGCTCCATCTCCCCAATTCTCTGGCTATTACCAGAAGGAGGCTAGAACTTCCTACGTTCTTCGTCTACAACCGGAAGGTGGCTACAACCACCTATCCTTTCCTTGTCCAACCGCCCTGACATATAAGTAGAATGATGGAACCACTGCCACGCTCTCACTGTGAGATATACTGTTGTAAACCTGTACCTATCAACTTGCACCAAACAACCTGTACCAATAACCTAAACCATGCATCAACCTGTACCTCAACCTGTACCATAAAAAAGTGCATCAACCATGCACCAACCTGTACCTCAACCTCAACCAAAATCCCTCAACAATTTCATCATCCAAATCTGATTTGTAACTCTATAATAGAACTGGTGTATATGATCACATACCTTCAAAACTTCCTTAACTTTAACAACAAGAGACTAGCATTTTCATCAAACTTTACTTTAGTCTCAAATGACTAGTTTTGGATTAGTCAACAACCCTAACTTGAAATAATCATAACTATGTACATGTAATGAATAAAGATATGAAAATAGTACACAATGTTCTTCAATGTGTTTTATGCAATTTCTCTAGGTGTCACTACTTGGAACCTTTCAAAAAATGAGTTATAGGAAAAATGACATACCTTGTTGAATTATGGCTTATTCTAGAGAGAGAACTTGTAGATCGTTCCCCACACAAAATAAGTGTTGTATGGATATAAAAAGTGTACACATAATACTATAGATTGTACTCTAACTAATGCATTTGGTCTTACTGAATTTGGATCTCTTATGAAGAAGTTATGATGTTTTTACCCGAAACACCTGTTTTAGACTAGTTTCAAGACTAGCCACGAACCCTATTTTCCACGGAGTGTAACTCCAAAAATAAAACGACCCACAAGATGAAATTCGTACCACAGCTACTTGGATATGTTTCCTCAATGACCTCCCAATTTAATGGTCTGAATCATTCTAGAAAAAAAGTTATTACGAAAATGGTGAGATGACCTATAACTAACATACCTTAGAAAGCATCGTCAAAAGAATTTATCCTCCTTTGAATTTCATCCTTCTTTACTTCACCTTCCCTCTGAAATTCGGCTTAGATATCCTTCGGTTACCTCAGTCACCTGTATATATTCAATATGCTCAAGTGTGATTGAAATGAAAGAGCATGGCCTCTTATTTATACTTTCATGTAGCTTCCCTAGAAGCATCTTCTAGACCACTTTGTCCACATAACCACTTTGTCCTCATAGTCACCTATGTCCAACTTTGCCCAATTTTCCACTTGTCCATATATCCAATAGCCACTTGACTACTTAACCCATTTTCCTCATTTTCGGTTTAACCTTATAACCACTTTCCATAATTAGAAAGTTCCCCATTTACTTTATTATTTAAATAATCCTCCTTGACTTTGTCACTTCACTTTATTATTTAAATAATCATCTTTGACTTTATCACTTCACTTTATTATTTAAATAATCCTTTTTGAATTTGTCACTTTACTTTATTATTTAAATAATTTCTTCTTTGCAAGCACTTTGACTTCTTTGACCTTTTGGGGCTTCAAGCCAACATATGAGGGTCCTCCAACTTCGTAAGGCCATAACTCTCAAACTGTGAGGAGTTATGTGATGTTCCACATACCACCAAAAATAGAATGACATGTAATATCCATCAAGAATAGTCTTACCTACAAATATATCAAATCACATACCATTATACATCAAACAAACTTGTGTCCATTACCCAAACCTTTGTGCTACCAGACTTTCTTCAAGGGTTGACATCAATGACAACCAACCCAATTAATCAACATGTATGACCATCCGATTGATGACCTCAGTCTGGCCATCTTTATGGGGGTGGAAGGAAGTGGATTTGGTGAGATTGGTATCCAACAGTGACAAGAGGCTTGACCAGAATGAGCTGCAGAACCCACTGTCACGATCTCAGATAATAGTTTGTGGGATCCCAAAATGTACCCATACTTGTTCAAAGAATATCTTGGCAGTGGCTTCTTCTATGATGTTCTTCTTGCAAGCCGCTAGAATCACCATCTTGGAAAAGTGATCAACAACCACAAAAACACAGTCATTTTCCCTCTTGGTGGACGGGAGGCCTGACAAGTAGTCCATTGAGATTGATTCCCACGACTTGTTAGGATTAGGAAGAGGGGTGTACATGCCCTGTTTCTTAGTGTTTGGTTTGGAAATAGCGCAGGAAGTGCATGACCTGATATAATTGTCAACATCCCGTCGAAGTTTTGGCTAGTAGAAATGTTTCTGTAATACTGCTACTGTCGTTTCGACACCAAAGTGTCATGCCACCCAACTGTAGTGAGCTTCCCAAATCAGCTTCACGCGCTCGCTTAATGGAATGCAGAGATGGCCCAGATGACACAACAAACTATCCTAAAAATGGAAATTAGCGACCACTAAGTTGGTGCCCAACATTTTTTAGGTGGTGGAGAAGTCAGGGTTCGTCTTGTAGAGGTGGGGCCATCCGAAGGTCTTGTGACCGTAAGAGTCTAGCACGATGGTGAGTGCCGCAACTGGAGGCCGATTGAGGAAGTCAACAACTCAGTTATTACTTCTTTTTTTATACTTGATGTTGAGGTGGAACTGTTGAAGTATGTTGACCACTTCTAATGGCGGTCATTCTGCAATTTGTCTTGGGTTTGCATGAATTATAGTGGCTTTTGATCAATGTGGATGATTATCTCCTTCCCAAGAATGTAATGTCTCCACTGGCGACAGAAATTCACAATGGAGTACATTTCTTTGTCATAAGTAGGGTACTTATGAACAACATCTGATAGTGTCTCACTATGATATGCCACGCGGTGGCCATGTTGAGTGAAAACGATGCCCACAACATAGTATGAAACATTTGTCTTGATCTTAAAGGGATGTTGCAGGTCTGGTAATGAAAGTACCAGGGATGAGCACACACGCTTCTTCAAGTCATCAAAGGCTTGTTGTTGGGACAGGCCCCACATAAATGTTTCCTAACCGCTACCCCTGGTTACTTGGTTGAGGGCCCATGCGATATGAGAGAATCCCAGCACGATCCTGCGATAGAAATTGGAGAGGCCCAAGAAGCTCTGAAGTTCAGTGAGTGTGTTTGAGGCTAGCCAGTCATGGATGACCTGAATCTTGGTTGGATTCATATGCACACCATTCTGATCAATGATGTAGCCTAAGTAATAGACTCTGTCCATGCCAAAGGAGCATTTTTCCGAGTTTTCATATAGTTTGTGTTGTCGCAGGGTGTGTAGAACCTGTTGAATATGTTGCAAGTGCTCTGCCCAAGTCTTGTTGTAGATGAGGATGTCATCTAGATACACCACTACAAAATTATTGGTGAAAGGTTGTAGGATATCATCCATCATCCTCATAAAATTTGTTGGAGCATTTTTCAAACCAAAGGGTGGGACCAATCATTCAAAAAGACCTTCTTTTGACTTGAAGACAATCTTTCATACATCTATTTGTTCTATTAGGACCTGGTGGTAGCCAGACTTCATATCAATCTGTTAAGAACTAAACATCAATATAGCATATAAAAACCTCATGGAAAGTACTCAACGCCTTGAAAAAGAGACAATTTCAGATAATAAGCCTCTTCGAGGGGGCAACCTCCTTTTACCCCACTTAAATGTTCAAGTACAAGATGATTTAAAATGAAAATGTATCCTTGGTATATATAGGAGACTAGGAGGTATAATTACAACTAATGGCTTAAAGCCGACATAAAGAAAATAACATTACTAATATAATATGCACAAATTAAGGGGTAATGAGCCAATATTAGGGCTTAACATGCCCCTCCCCTTGAGACAAGTGTTGTCCGCAATGCTTGAGTAACTTTGGATGCTTCTGTATAAAAGACTCATCTTCCCAAGTGGAATATTCAGCCGGTAGTTTCCTCCATTTAATGAAATACTCTGAAATGGATCTATTCCTCAGCTGACGAATTCTTGTGTCAGTGATGGCTTCAGGCTCCAATATGATTTTTCCTTCCTTGTCAAGTTCTGGCAATATAGTTTGAACTGGGATCTTGTCACCTATAACCTTCTTTAAGCATGAAACATGGAAAACTGGGTGTACTCGTGAAGATGCAGGCAGCTCCAATTTGTATGCCATAG
>JASDQU011249128.1:0-18754 GCA_032191745.1 Picea mariana
GGTTAGTGGTTCCTAACTGTGATTTTGTTTAAGGCTCTGTAATCAATGCAGAGTCGCCAAGTCCTATCCTTCTTCTTCACCAAGATAATCGAGCTTCCGCAAGGGGAGGAGCTGGGTGTGATTTTCCCCTTTTGAAGAAGCTCTTGGATATGACGCTTGATTTTGTCATTCTCCATCAGAAAGTATCGATAGACCGGTCCATTAGGTAGAGGTGCGTCGGGGGTCAGATCAATTGGATGCTTGACTTGGCAGTGTTCGGTACCCCTGTAGGTGAGATAAATATGTCTCTGTATTGTTCCATGATCCCATTCAATTTCTTGTGCTTCAAAGAGAGGCATTGTGATGTAGGAGCATCGCTCCATGTCAGCAGTGTGCTAGCCAACCAACACATCCAGCATGCATTTAATGGAGAAAGGGAGAGGCACAACCCTATCAATTTTGAAATTCAAAATTTCCATAAATGTTGTAAGGCTTTTAATGCCAGACCACGCCTTTGTAAAGGTAGTGGTTGAGGTTTCCTTTAATGGTTGCCTACAACAGGCCCAGGATGTAGTCAGGACTGAGCATCCATTTATGTAATGTAGCCGTAGGATCCTCTCTGTGATAGAAATAGCTCAGAGACGATGGTTTAGGATAAGTTCATGGGAGCCCTCATTTTGTAAGGAAGAAATTAGAGTAGAGAGTTAGGAGGAGATACTAGAGAAGAGATGTCTCAAGAGAGAGATGAGACTTGTTACAGTCCAGTCTTTGTAAACATTTGTAGAGACATACATATTAATAGAAAATCAAATTTTCCTGCATACTGTGTGTTTGATGTTTACATGTTTTTATGCATTTCATGTTTAAATGAATAACTGGTGAAGTATTTCATAAGTTTCAATTTCGTCCCATCTTGGAGTTTTTGAGTGCAAGGAGTGCACATAGTCTGGAAGATGTGTGTTGACATAGGTGAGACAACCTCAGGAAAACTCAAGAGGGATAGCATTGAACCTTCATCAACAGAGGTGCAAGGAGTGCACAGGAAGGAACTCTATCTTGAGTTCACGGAAGACAGAACTACTGAAGGTTCTGTAGAGATCTGCCAAGAGGGCATCGAGTGAGTGCATACAGTGCACAAGAGGACTTTATTTCGATTTCTAAGAAAAGAGAAGTGTCGAGGAGAAGAAACTCACAGGGTTGTTGAATACTCTGTAGGTTCTGCAAGGTGTACGTCGAGAAAGAGAACGCAAGGTGGGCATAAGGAGTTTTATTTTTAAGAAAAATTCTTGAATCTGAGTTATTCGAGATCCTTGAATGCAAAGTGTGTGTAGGAGTAAATATTTGAGAGAATGAAGCTCAGGAGGGACAACGTTCCTAGAACACGGGTGAGATCCAAGGGAATTGAGCTCGTAGGGGAAGTAAAGGTCGAGGTCTTTGAAACTTTAGAAAATATTCCAAGGGGAAGGAATAAGTTCTCAAGCTCAGGAGGGAGCACAACAACCATCAGATCATGTGCAAAGAACCATTAGTCATCGGATCCAAAGGAAGGCACACAAATTTTAACCTCTGGGAGGTCGTGTAGGAGAGAAACTGAAAGGAATGGTGGAGACACTTCGAGGAGAAGTGTCGAAATCCCGAGATCGATAGGATCACACCAAGTTATGAGGGATTTAATCCTTTAGAAGCACCCCAGGAGAGGAGCTATATGGATGGTTGAGACACTTCGTAGAGAAGTGACGAAATCACGTGGACCATTGGATGAGAAGCATTAGGGGCCATTGATCTCGCACTCGAATTTCTCTATTTCAGAGTTTGGGGTTTGGAGCGGCAAGTGATTTTGGAGTCGCTGCATCGTGAACTCCTAGTTCAAGAAATTTCTCCAGCTGTCAGATTTGGAGTGCAGTGGACTAAGAGCTGCTGGATCAAGGATACGTGCATGGGGTTTAGTCTTTGGGAGGTGCACAGGAAAAAGGATCTGGGCCGTCAGATCTATCACCAAGGAATGATAGTTGTCGGATCCAGAAGAAGGTGCGAGGGGTTTAATCCCTGGGAAGCTGCACAGAAGGGTAGAACAGACCACATAAACTTTGAGGGAGAAGTGTCAAATTGTCCTGAGTTGTCAGATACAGAAAAGGTGTGCGAGGTTTAAACCTCATAACAGCAGAAGGAAGAGGACTCGTCAAGTCTCGAAAGAATTAGGACCATCCATTTTGGAGGACAGGTGTCAAATATCCAGGCCCATCGAGGATTTGGACACCGAGAGTTCGAGGAGAAGGAGTCGTGATACAAGAAGTACCGGTTCACGAAATTGCGAAACGACCGACAGCGTTCATCAAGGAGGACACGCGGTGAGTAGTCAAGGTTCGGGAAAAATATTGAAAGGTTGTGGGTCATCTATCCACTTGGATCATGATCGTCAGTTCAAGAGGAATCTAGACCGTTGATCTCTCAAAGGGGATATTTCATGATTTCAGGGTCTAGGAGATCGAAGGAGCTAGAATCGTCTGTAGCTAGAATCGTGAAATTGAGAATTATGAAAT
Organism: Picea mariana; assembly: GCA_032191745.1. Taxonomy (NCBI): domain Eukaryota; kingdom Viridiplantae; phylum Streptophyta; class Pinopsida; order Pinales; family Pinaceae; genus Picea; species Picea mariana. The sequence continues at coordinate 2,520 of JASDQU011249128.1, forward strand.
CTCAAAAAGTGGACCGTGGTCACTGGTAGATTTTGGCATTTCAGGATCCGGGAGTTCGAAGGACCTAGAATCATTGCAGCCAGAATCACGAAATTGTGAATCGCAAAAACCTGAAAGCATTCAAAGGAATAACACCAGGTCACAGGACCGGTCGTATGAAAAGAAACTTAAGGGAGGAGTTGTGGAGTTAGGCCCTATTTCGGGTTTCAACATTTTGAAAGATAGAGAACATGAGGAATGCTTTTATCACAATTCCCCAAATCGTAAAAAGCTGGTAGCACTTTGATGTTAAGCACGTGGTCATAGAGTGGTGGTCACGTGGACGAAGGCTAAGGGAGGATCTAGTGTCGTTAAGCTCATTTCGGCATTTCGATGACCAGGAGTTGGAGGGATAAGGAGCCTGGGAGAGCTTGCATGACGGAGTCCCAAAACTCCAAAATACGAAATGTGTGTTGGTCCAGAACAGAGAAGAGCGCTAAAAGATGAGCGCATGCATAGGTTTTCTCAAACCCTATGCTAGGGAATTAAAGGGACCTATGGATTCATTCAAGGGGTTCCAGCAGGAGTCCGAAGAGCCATTTCGGCTCATAAGAAGATCGATCCAGAGACTCAGAGGTCGCAGAACCCTGCTGAGGTAGGGGGTTTTCATCATGTTGTGTAGAGGCCAAAGATGTGGTGACAACCTTCTTACTGTGAGAACGGATCACAAATAAGATGAACTTCCCGGTCTATGAAATGACCTTACTGCATTTCTTAGCAGAGATTAAAGAAATAGCAGTAGGCAGTGCCACCTCTGGGATCCCATACAATTGTCTATCCAAAGTAATAATAACACTGCACGGTCTAGACTCATACACAATATGACACTTCCACAAATATGGTTGTCCTAAAAGAACATCACAGACTTCAAGGGGAGCAATGTCACATAGAACCTCATCTTTGAAAGGCTTGATTTCATAGAGAATACAACATTGTTGGTTGACACAAAGATCTCTCCCTTGACGAAGCCAGTCGATGGTGTAGGGATGCAGGTGATTTGTATTTGGCAGGTTCAACCGCTTGACAACCTATGCTGAATTAGGTTCTTTTGACTACCACTGTTGAGAATGAAATTAATTGGAGACGTCTTGACCCACATATGTGAGTGAAAGAGGTATTCCCTTCCTATGGTTCTTCAGGTTCACTTGGCCGAACTTTGGTGGTAGGGATCATGGCACTGGGTTCAACATTGATAGTCTGCTTCCCTCCTTCAGGATTTGACTCGGAATCAGAATTGGCCTCTGCATCGAAAGCCTTCAGATCGACCACGAGGGACTTGTTGGAGCGTCATTTGTCATTGTTGTGACAAGGACGTTTATGGTACTCACACCATTTTCTCATGTCCTTATTCATCTTCTTGTTTCCCTTCTTGTGCTACGTCTTGGAAGGATTGTTAGAAGGGCGACCATCTCGAATTGGTCCCTTGCTATGTGGGTTGGGGTTGCATTTTCCCTGCGTCAGCTATGAGGGGATTGTAGATCCAAACTCTCGTTGTTTCTACTTAAATTTATGCTCAATCTTGACATTTTATCTATAAGTCATTCCCAATGAGGCAATGTCCAGGAACTCCATTTTTGTTTGAATGTATCTATGAAAATAACCACTGTATTTGAGAACTAGATGATGCCCATAATATTTGATACCCAATTTGGTGCATAGGGTATGGAAAATATTGGTGAAGTTTGGTATTGTCTAGTTCCTTTCTTGACATAGGGTGGTCCATCTGGTGTACTGGTCCTCGTAGCTTCCAACAGGGTAGTATTGATATTTAATGGTGTTCTGGAAGGAATCCCATGTAGGGGCCACCACAAAAATTTCATATTTCTCCATGGCCCTTTGCTTAAAGTAAGTATCTCACCCGTCTTTAACATGGGGAACAACCTTAAGGAGTGAAAAAGTGATATTTTCCCTATCGGAAAAATTGTGGACCGAAAAATATCCTTCGAGTAGATTCAACCAATTATCTATAACATCCGCATCTATCAATTCTTCAAATAATGGAATATAAAAATTTAATTGTACCTTGAAGGGGGTTGCATGGCCTCTTGATGACGATTCTTATCCCATGGGAAACCATCGAAGGATCTGCACAAATTTTTGCATCATTTCGTTCCTTTTTTGCGTGAGGGATTCTTCGAGAAAATTATTAATAGGATATCCTGCTCCATCATCTTTCTTTTCATATCCCATGGGTTTTTTTCGGGCTCAACGCGACCGATATGGTAATGGGTCGATTGGTTTGAGTCCCAACTTCTTGTATCTAGACCTTGTCTGGGACATGCACGGAGAAAAATGAATGAAGAGAAGACTGCTCTGAAACCACCATTTTGGATTTAGGAGAGGAACAAACTGATTAATAGACTAAATATAATAAACACAGAGATATGAAGAACAACACAAATATCTAGTGAAAAATATCTTCTATTAAATAATGAAATAGGCTAAAACTATAAAACTGTAGAATTAAAACTTACTCGAATGGTGGTATCTATATCTGAGAAGAGAAGTGGCTACTACGTGCACCCGTCTGAAAATAATCGATTAAAATTAGGCTCCAAAGGCCCTTTTCATATTACTCATGAATTCCAAAACCCTAGACATCCAAAAACCTAACCCTAGAAGGTGAAACACCAAAATTCATGTGGGGCCTATGGGTAATTTGGTGTAATTTGATACCTCAACTTCCTAGGGTCATAACTTTTGCAAACAACCTTATTTTTAAACATGTGATAGCATGTTGGAAAGGCATTTCAGAGAACTACACATTTTACCATTGTACTCTGACTCCATCTACAATTTGACTGTGGCGAGTAAAAAAAAAAAACGTTTAGGGACCCAAAACAACCCTAGAAGTACAACATGATGTGATGACATGAACACATACAAAATAATCCAGTTGGATTAGGTGAGAGGCCACTCGTATACACCTGGAGAATGTGTGAGACTTCAAACATCCCCAGAAGTGTAGAACTCACAATTATAAAACAATACAGAAAGACGTGCTGAATCAAAAGCGAACATGAGGAGCTCGTTTGACTAGGTGGGTGGCCACCAATATCCACCTGGATCACTATCCCATTGGATTCATCTCTTCTTCCTGATTGCAATCATACCTATCATTTTTAAGAAATATTTTTCCATGGACTCGACCCCCTTCCAACCCCCTTATTTGGGACTTACTCCATTAGATTCCCCTTGTCACCCTGATCATTCTGATACCCTTCACCCATAACCCATTTTATGTGTGGTCCCATCCATCCCTTTTACCCCTTCATCATGGTCCACACCTGTAGCCAATACATTGAATCCTACATCAATTCCTTATCCCTTGATTTCACAACGAACTAGTAAGACATGAGGCAACTCAATGTTAATATCACCACCGTCAATAAAAACATGCATTCCACCATAGATGCCAAAATGGAAGCCTTGAAACATGACCTCTCTACCTAGCTTGAATCCTTCGTTATTAAACAATTTACAACCTTGTTAATCTCAAGATCATTGTGAAGGAGTGTCACAATAATTGTTAACAACCTAACCTCCCTATCCCCTAATGTAGGTAGAATAATATGTTTTCCATGTATTAAATTCCAATATTAATAAGTCCTAGTAATAAGGAAGAACAAGTCAAATGTAAGAAGACCTAATAGAAGATTTCTCTTCTAGAAGATATTCCTCTAGATTTTTCTTTTGATCGATATAGTTAGTATAAATAGGAGTCGAGGACATGAGAAGTCTTGTCTTGAGAATTATTGTAATAGATATTTTCTCTACTGGAGGTTTCCCCCTCGAAGAGGAAACTGAACATTGTTTCCTATCAATAAAATTATTATTTTGGTGTTGTGGTTTCATCTATTGTGTTTTTGCTCTGTTATTCTCTACAATATTTTTCTTTTGAGCTATTACAATAGATCTATTACCCTACAAGTGGTATCATAGCACTTTCCTTAGTATAAAATTATGGGTTATTCTTTTCAGGGTAGAGACGTATTCTGACGTATTAAAGCTATAGAGATATGTCATTCAACACATAAATCGATCATCAGGGAAGAATACATGTAGGAAATACAAGTGGTACTTAAGCGCACATTGTTGGCCACCCTTGTAACCCTTGTTGGTACCCCTTTAAGTGGTAGTGCATCAGAAAACACATGTATACATATACACCTAGATTCCTAAATCCCTTTGTAGATAAACCGATCTACCTCGTGACTGCTATAATTTCATAGAGAAAAACACTTGGGAAGACAATCTCTAGTACCTGAGTAGTTGGGTAGTATGACTAAGGGCACTGTCTAGCCTCCTTAGTTGGTGCCCTAAGATATTGGGTCGAGTACTAGTTTTGGACCCCATACATATATTAGAGAGCTATAGTACATGGAAAACCCTTATCTGTGTTGGATTACTAAGAGGAGGGGTGAATTAGTAATAGAGAAATTTAATCATTTTTAACCATAAAATGCAAGTGTAATATCAATGTAGCATTATCATCCAATAGTTTCAAAGTAAATAAACAATGAACAAATGAGAAATCATACACATACACAGTACACTAGTGTTTTTATGTGGAAACCCAAAGTGGTAGAAAACCACAGAATGATTTTTCTTATATGTCTTTAAGAATTACATTCATTGGAAGCACCGACTTTCTTTGTTTTCCAGTTGCAACTGGAAGGAGGATCCAACCCCCTATTTCTAGGCTACAACCTGAGGGAAGATCCAACTCCCCAATTCTCTGGTGACAAATAGAAGGAGGATACAACCATGGTGTTCTCCGGCTACAACCGAAAGGGGGATACAACCACCTGTACTTTCCCCATCCAACCACCCTGAAATATAAGTAGAATGATGGCCCCATTGTCACACTATCACTGTGAGATATACTGTTGCAAACCTGTACCAATCAACCTGCACCAAACAACCTGTAACAACCTGTACCAAACAAACTGTCCCAAAAAACATGTAATCAACCTATACCATAAACAAGTGCATGAACCATGCACCAACCTGTACCTCAGCGAGTGCATCAACCATGCAAAAAATATGTACCAATCATTCATGAAATACACATAAACTATGACTCATCAAGATGTACCAACATCATCAACTATACACCTCATGTATGTGTCAACTCATCAAATACTTGTCTCATCCATTTATCCAACATGTACCTCAACCAAAATCCCTCATCAATTTCATCATCCAAATCTGATTTGTAGCTTTGTACTAGACCTGGTGTATATGATCACATACCTTGTTGAATTATGGCTTATTCCTGAGAGTGAACTTGTAGAGTGTTACCCGCATAGAATATTTGTTGTATGAATCAGAAAATGCTACAAAGAATACTAAAGACTATACTCTAACCAATACAATTGGTCTTACTAAATTTGAATCTGTTATGAAGAATTTATGACATTTTTACCCGAAACATATGTTTTAGACTAGTTTCAGGACCAGCCACAAACCCTATTTTCCACGGAGTGTAACTCCAAAAATACAATGACCCACAAGATGGAATTTTTATCACAACTACTTGTATATGTTTCCTTTATGGCCTATAGATTTTACAGTCCGAATCATTATACCAAAAAAATCTATTTCGAAAATGATGAAATGACCTGCAAATAACATACCTTAGAAAGCATCATCAAAAGAATTTATCCTCCCTTGAATTTCGTCCTTTTTTACTTCACCTTCCCTTTGAAATTATCCTCATATATCCTTTGGTTACCTCAGTCACTTGTAGATATTCAATATGCTCAAGTTTAATTAAATTAGAGACCCTTGACTCTTATTTATACTTTTATGTAGATTCCTCAAGGGGTTACCTTTAAACCACTTTTCTTATTTTAGGGCTAACCCACTTCTAACCACTTGTCCACTTAGTAATTTCTCCATTAACTTTATTATTTAAATAATTTATTTTCTATCCACTTTGACTTATAGTATACTCATCACTTCACTTTATTATTTAAATAATTTTTTCTTTCCAACCACTTTGATTACTTTGACCTTTTGGGGCTTCTAGATGACTCATGAGCGTTCTCCAACATCACATGGCCATAACTCTATAAACGTGAGGATTTATGTAACATTCCACATACCACCGGAAATGGCATGAAATGTATTATCCATCTAAAATAGTCTTACCTTCAAATATATTAAAACTCATACCATTAGACATTAAACAAACATGGATCCATTACCCAAACTTTTGTTCTACTAGAATTCGCTACCATACTTTCTTGAAGGGTTGACATCAATTAAAACCAACCCAAATAATCAACAATCTTCCCCTTTGGCATTGATGGAAACACTCTGATACAATACTGAAGTCATATCATTTATGCTCCCCCTATGACCATCGATCCCCCTGGAACCATGCTTCTTTTCTCTTCCTCCAATCATTTACCTTTACATCTGATAAATCTCTCCCCCTTTGTCATGAATGGAAAAGGTATCTTTCCATCTGGGGTTGCTCCCCCTGACTGAACTCTTCCTGAAAATGATCTCCCAACTTGAATTGTCCTATTTATGGAGCTTCATCGTGTAAATCTAAGACATATAAGATAAACATTCAAAATAATTCATTTTGGAGTAGAAATTACTTCGAGTATCTGATGAAGATATTCAATGGCTTCCTATCAAATAAGTTTTGTAAAGATTCCTGCCACTTGTTCTTTTATGCCCACATATTCAACTCTGATGTTCTTCTCTGCAACCTGTTCCCATAGAAAGTGATCCTTGATTGGAATGTGCTTCATCTTGGAGTGCATCACTGGGTTCTTTGAGATATTGATGGCTCTTGTATTATCACAATAGATTGGAATGGGCTCATCATAATCAACCTGTATATTTGTCAGAGTTTGTTTCATCAATAGAACTTGTGTACAACATCCTGCTACTACAATATATTCTGCCTTGGTTGTAGATAAAGATACCGATGATTGTTTATTTATTAGCCAAGATAATAAACACTCACCCAAGTAGAAATATGCTCCACTGGTGCTTCATTGGTCATCAATGCAACCTGCCCAATCTGCATCTGTGTAGGAAATAAGTGATAGATCCTTTCCTTTTTGATACCATAATCAAAACTCTTATGTTCCTTTGAGATATCTAAAAATCCTCTTCACTGCTAAGACACGTGATTCCTTTGGTGCTTCTTAAAATATTTCCACCTATCCAACTACATGCATTACATCTGGTCTGGATGTTGTCACATATAGTAATCTACCAATCATTAACATGTATTTCCTCTAGTTTGTATACTTTGAATCATCATCTTTGCTCAGTTTGGAACCAATTTGCATAGGAGTAGTAACTGGTTTTTAATCTTGCATTCCAAACCTCTTTAGTGTTTCTCTTATATACTTAGTTTGAGAAATAAAAATTCCTTGGTTTCTTTGATGTATCTGAAGACCCAAAAATAAGGATAGTTCAACGAGTAATGACATTTCAAATTCATTCTACATATCCTTTGTGAATTTCTGGCTTAACCTGTCATCATTGCTACCAAAAATAATATCATCAACATAAACTTCAATTAATAAAATACTATATTGAGTTACCTTGATGTAAAGGTTGTTGTCTGCACTTACTTTTATGAATCCTTCCCACCATAGATATTTATCCAGTCTAGAGTACCATGTTCTAAGAGATGGTTTTAGACCATACAAGGCCTTCTTCAATTTACAAACATAATTTGCGTTCATTGACAACTGAAATCATTTTGGTTGTTCAATGTAGACTTCTTCTTCAAGTTACCCTTTCAGAAAAGTTGATTTCACATCCACTTGATTCACTTTAATATTCCTGGAGCATGCATAAGCTAAAAGCAATAGGACTTCTTCCATTCTAACAACTGGGGAAAATGACTCTTCAAATTCAATTCCTTCAACCTGTGCATATCATTTACATACCAATCTATCTTGTTCCTTGTAAGCTGTCTATCTTCATTCAATTTATTTTTGAAAACCCACTTCGTGCCAATCACATTCTTATTCTTTGGTCTTGGAACCAATTCCCAAGTATCATTCTTCTCTATTTGATTTAATTCTTCATCCATGGCCTTAGTCCATAATTCATCCTTGTTGGCCTCTTCAAAACTGTTTGGTTTAATTGTAGATAAGAGTGATTGGTGCATTTTTTTCTAGAGAACAAATTCTTCTTCTAGTCTCAACTCCTGCATCTTTGTTTCCGATAATCTGATCTAAAGGATGATTATTCTGTACTCATTTTCTAGGTGTATTGGGAGGCACTTGCTGAAATTTCTCTTCTACTTTTGTCTGATCCTCTTAATTTTCCCCTTCTACTTCTTCTTCATCTTCTACTTCTTTTTTGTAAATTTGTTCTATTTATTCATTTTCTTCTTCCTTTAATTCTCATCCACATGTTTCATCAATTGTTACATTGATGCTTTCCACAACTTTGTTCAACATCATATTGTAACACTTGTATTCTTTCCTTGTGTTGATTAATGGGTTGGTTTTCATTGATGTCAACCATTGAAGAAAGTCCGATAGTGAATTTTGGTAGCACAAAGGTTTGGATAATGGACCCAATTTTTTTTTTTATGTATAATAGTATTCATTTTGATGTATTTGTGGGTAAGACTATTCTAGATGGATAGTGCATGTCATGCCATTTCTAGTGGTATGTTGAACGTCATATAAATCGTCACGGTTTGAGAGTTATGGTTTTACAAAGTTGAAGGACCCTCATATGATTGGCTTGAAACCCCAAAAGGTCAAAGAAGTCAAAGTGCTTGCAAAGAAGAAATTATTTAAATAAGAAAGTGAAGTGACAAAGTCAAAAAGGATTATTTAAATAATAAAGTGAAGTGAAAAAGTCAAAGAGGATTATTTAAATAACAAAGTGAAGTGCCAAAGTCAAAGAGGATTATTTAAATAATAAAGTGAAGTGACAAAATCAAAGAGGATTATTTAAATAATAAAGTGAAGTGACAAAGTCAAGGAGGATTATTTAAATAATAAAGTAAATAGAAAACTTTCCAACTATGGAAAGTGGTTATAAGAAGGTTAACCCTAAAATGACAAAAATGGGTTAAGTGGTCAAGTGGCTATTGGATACATGGACAAGTGAAAAATTGGGCAAAGTTGGACATAGGTGACTATCTGGACAAAGTGGCCTAGAAGGTGCTTCTAAGGAAGCTACTTGGAGAGTATAAATAAGAGGCAAGGCTCTCTCATTTCAATAAAACTTGAGCATATTGAATATCTACAGGTGACTGAGGTAAAAAAAGGATATCTAAGCCAAATTTTAGAGGGAAGGTGAAGTAAAGAAGGTCGAAATTAAAGGGAGGATACATTCTTTTTATGATTCTTTCTAAGGTATGTTATTTACAGGTCATCTCACCATTTTCACAATAACTATTTTTATAGAATGATTCAGACCGTGAAATTGGGAATCGATTGAGGAAGCATATCCAAGTATCTATGGTACCAATTTCATCTTGTGGGTYGTTGTATTTTTGGAGTTACACTCCGTGGAAAATAGGGTTTGTGGTTAGTCCTGAAACTAGTCTAAAACAGGTGTTTCGGGTAAAAAAGTCACAATGTCTTCATAATAGATCCAAATTCAGTAATAGMAAATGTGTTGGTTAGATTAAAATCTTTAGTATTCTGTGTACAATTTTCATATGCATACAAAAAATATTCTCTGCGAGACACGCTCTACAAGTTCACTCTCTAGAATAAGCCAAAATTCAACAAGGTATGCCATTTTTTCTATAACTCCTTTTCTGAGAGGTTCCAAGAAGCAACACCTAGAGGAATTTCATAAAACAAACTGAGGAACATTGTGTACTATTTTTAGATATTTATTCATTATAGGTACATAGTTATGATTATTTCAAGTTAGGGTTTTCGACTAATACAAAACTAGTCATGTGAGACTAAAGTAAAGTTTGATGGAAATACTAGTTTGTTGTTATTAAAGTTAAGGAAGGTTTGCAGGTAGGTGATCATATACACTAGGTCTATTAAATAGTTACAAATATTATTTGGATGATGAAATTGATGAGGGATTTTGGTTGAGGTACATGTTGTGTACATGGTTGAGACAAGTAGTTGATGAGTTGGCACATACATGAGGTGTATAGTTGATGATGTTGGTACATATTGTGTACATGGTTGAGACAAGTAGTTGATGAGTTGGCACATACATGAGGTGTATAGTTGATGATGTTGGTACATATTGATGAGTCATATTTGATGAGTAGTTTATACATGATTGACACATATTTGGTACATGGTATATGCACTTGTTTATGGTACAAGTTGATGCATGGTTCAGGTTATTGGTACAGGTTGTTTGGTGTAGGTTGATTGCTATAGGTTTACAACAATATATCTCACAGTGATAGTGTGGCAATGGTTCCATCATTCTACTTATACGTCAAGGCGGTTGGACAGGGAAATAATAAGTGGTTGTAGCCACCTTTTGGTTGTATCCTTAGAATATAGGGGGTTGTAACCTCCTTCTAGTTGTATCCAGAGAATTGGGGAGTTGGAGATTCTCTCAGGTTGTAGCCTGAGAAACTAGGGGGTTGGAGCCTCCTTCCAGTTGCAACTAGAAAACAAAGGAAGGTGGTTCTTCTAATGAATGCAATTATTTAAGACATATAAGAAAAAGCATTATGTTGTTTTCTCCGACTTTGGATTTCCACGTAAAAACATTGGTGTACTATGTATGTGTATGATTATTCATTTGTTCATTGTTTATTTAATCTAAAAATATTGGATGATAATGCTACATTGATATAACACTTGCATTATATGGTTAAAAATGATTAGATTTCTCTATTATTGATTCACCCCTCCTCTCAATAATCCAACAATTGGTATCAGAGAAGGTTCTTTTAGAAATAAGTTTAACCACTTAAAGGTAGATCATGGGAGAAACAACATGTATAAAAATGGAATACCACAATTTGATGGACATAATTATGCATTTTGGAGTGTAAGGATGAAGACATATATACAGGCATAGGGATTTGAAATTTGGAAATCAATTGTAGATGGATACACAACACCAACAGTTCCACCGACAAATGAAAAAGAAATGAAACTCAGTCAGAATAATTCCAAAGCCACAAATTCACTTATGAATGGTCTTGGAGAATCAATATTCACCAAATTTTCATATTGAAAATCCGCTAAAGAGATTTGGGACAAGCTTTGAAATATTTATGAAGGAGATTCAAAAGTCAAAGAAACAAAGCTTCAAACTTATAGAGGCCAGTTTGAACAACTAAAGATGAAGGAAGATGAGAACATTGCATCTTACCTTTTACGAGTCGATGAAACAGTAAATGCAACCTTGGGATTGAGAGAATAAATCAAAGAATTTGTAATATTTCAAAAGGTACTAAGATCTTTTCCTATGAGATTTGACCCTAAGATATCAACACAAGAAGAAAGAGCAGATCTAAAATCAATAAGAATGGACAAACTACATGCAATATTCATAGCATATGAAATGAGAACTGAACAGGAAAATCCATATATAAAAGAAGAAGCCTTCAAAGCATCCAAAATGTCAAAGAAAAAGGGAAAGAAAAAAGAAAATGAACATAGCAACAATAGTGACGTCTCAAAAGATGATGAAGAAGCGTCCAACTTTGTCAGAATATTGAACAAGGGAACCAACGACATGTATAAAGGTAATATTCCTTTGATTTGTTTTAATTGTGATGGTATTGGTCATTTTGCTCACAAATGTCCTCATAAGAAAAAGAGAAATGATGAAGGTTACTCAAATAACAAGCAAACATATAAAGGAAAAAGAACCACAAAGAAAGTTTTCAAGAAAATCTGATGCACCAAAGAAGACATTTCATCATCATATGAAGATGAAGTCAGTGACAGTGAGACATAAAGAGTTCTATTCATGGTAGTAGAAGACTCTGATAAAGAAGAGTCCGAAGAAGAATATGAAGGCGCCGAAGAAGAATATGAAAAGGCTGAAGAAGAATATGAAGAGGCAGAAGTTAACTACCGAGAAGAATTGTTGTGTGCCATAGAAGTTATCATAAGAGAAAAGAACAAGAACAAGAAACTACAAGAGAAACTAGATAAGAAAGAAGAAACTCAGGAACTAGAACAAATGATAGCAAATTTGAAGTTTTAAATTCAAGAAGATAAAATAATTGAAGAATCACTAAATAACAACTAGAAGGAAGAGACAGGATCATTGGAAATTTGGAAGCATAAATTGTCACATTAAGAAAGGATATTAAAAAAAAAAATATGCAGAACAACTCAAAAGTTTTGAATGACATTATTAACAGTCAAAAACATCATCATGCCAAGTCTAGATTTGGATACAATCAGTCAAAAAAGGGATCAAGCTACAAAACAATAGAACAAGAAACATATCTGAAAATCTATGCAGAAACAATCAAAGGGGATAGGAAGGTCTACAAAGAAAATTATAGGGACACTCCTCCACCAAGAAGATTCAAATTTTAGAATAAAATATCGATAGAAATGGATAGGCCTTAGGAAGAACAAGGATTGATAAGAGTACCTCATTTCATAAGATCTTCAACTCCTAGGTATCAAACTATATTTTTTGGTTTATGTTATGCATGTAATAATTTTGGACACAAAGATGTGAATTGTAGAGCTAACAACAGGAACATAAACAACTTTGAAAGTCATACACAAAAGGGTTATCCAAGAAGGCCCATTGAAACACAGAGAAGGAGTTACAACAAGTTTGAATCTTTGAGCATTGAAGTGGAATGCAACAAATGTAACAACTTTGGACACATGGAAAAAGATTGAAGAATGAAATTCCCTCCTATAGAACGAAAACATAACAAATACAGTCACATACATGAATCTAAGAAATGGACATGGATAAGAAAGCATAATTAGTATAGAAATGAAGAATGAACAGTCGCTCTGCAAACTAAGAAGAAGAAACATGGTTGGTATGTTGATAATGGTTGTTCAAAACAAATGACCAGTGATAGAGACATGTTTCTTATATTAAGAAAGGAAAGATATGGACCAGTCTCCTTAAAAAATGATGATTCAGCTAAAATCATTGGAAAATGCACAGTCAGAATTGGGAACAAGAATACCAAGGAAGAAAATGTTCTACTAGTAGAAGAAATGAAAAATAATATTCTAAGTGTGAGTCAAATGTGTGACCAATTTCATAAATTTACTTTCAATTCAAAAAAGTGCAAGATAAGAAAAGAAGATTTAGGAAAATTGATTGCAACAGCTGCGAGAACTTCAAGCAACATATATGTATTTAGTGAAATTGGAAATGAAAAGTGTTTCCTAGGAAAGGAAGATGAAATTTTTCTATGGAACAAAAGAATAGGTCACATACATTTTTATAACCATGTCAAAGTCAGCAAAAGGGAAGCAGTTAGAGAAATTCCTTAGATCACGAAACCAACCAACACTTTATGCAAGCATTGTCAACAAGGAAAGAAAACAAAGACCGGGTTTAAATGAAAAGAATATTCAATGACAAGACCACTAGAAATTGTGCATATTTATTTATTTGGAACAACTACAACAAAGGGTTTAAAAGGTGAGAAATACTTTATGTTATTAGTTGATGATTATACAAGAATGACTGTGGTTTTATTTCTTAGGAATAAGTCAGAAGCTTTTGAAAACTTCAAGGTCTACAAGGAAATGGTTGAAAATGAAATGGATTCAAAAATCAAATTCTTGAGATATGATAATGGAGGAGAGTTCACTTCAAAGTTTATGGACTACTGTAGTAGGCATGGAATTAAAAGACAATTCATTATTGTTAGGACACCTCAACAGAATGGAGTTGTTGAAAGAAAGAATAGGACAATACATGAAATGGCTCGAACAATGATAATGGATTCCAAATTGACAGATATATTTTGGACACATGCAATGCATACAACAATTCACATTCAAAACAGAGTAATTATTAGAAACAACACTCACAAAAATCCCTATGAGTTATGGAAAGGAAGACCCGCAAATGTGAAGCACTTCATAGTTATTGGAAGCAAATGCTACATAGAAAGAGAAGATGGCAGAATGGGAAAGTTTGACTCTCGTGTAAACAAAGGAGTACTTGTTGGTTACTCAAGTACAAGGAAATCATACAAGTGTTACAACCTGAGATTGAACAAACTTGTGGAAAGCATCAATGTAACAATTGATGAAACAGGTAGACACGAATTAAAGGAAAAAGAAAATGAATCAGTGGAACAACTTTATGAAGAAGAAGCAGAAAATGAAAAATAAGTAGAAGGGGAATATGCAGAGGATATGTGTTAAGCCCTAATATTGTCTCATTAACCCTTAATTGGGGCATATTAGATTAGTAATGTTATTTTATTTATGTCGGATTTAGGCCATTAGTTGTAATTATACCTCCTAGACTCCTATATATACCAAGGAGACATGTTCATTTTGAATCATTTTGTACTTGAACATTTAAGTGGGGTAAAAGGAGGTTGCCCCATCAAAGAGGATTATTATCTAAAATTATCTCTTTTTCAAGGCATTGAGTGCTTTTCCTGAGGTTTTTATATGCTATATTGATGTTTGGTTCTTAACATATGGTATCAGAGCTCAAGGTCTTAGGGTTTTGCTGCTACATCTGAGACATCGTGGAATTTTCTCTATAATTTTTTTTCTACAATGTTTTAGAAGGAACGGATTGGAGGATTTTTAGTAGATGAAGCAAGGTACGTTGGGTTCAAAATTAATCTCCTAAGGCCTTATACATTCGGAGATACAACCTGTACAAGATAGGGTTCTAGAATCATCCTGAAATGAGTCATTGCGGAATTTTCACTATAAAAAAGTTTCTATAATGTTTCAGACTTTGAAATCTGGAGGATATTTACAAAAATTAGTAAGGTATTTGTGGTAAAAAGGTCAGCTTCTGGATCATATTAAATTTTTAGATACACCTTGTGTAAGATAGGGTATCTGACTAGTCCTATTGACTAGTCTCAAGAAGGTGTTCCAGGTAAAAAAATCATAACTTCTTTCTAGAGTATCCAAATTGAGTGGGACTAGTTTCATTGGATCGTGAACCGTCTGTAGTATTTTGGGCGTGAGTTTCAGAATTTGATATCAATTATTTTGTGCGGGGCATGCTATACAAGTGATATCTCCTGGAAAGACCAAAAATTGACAAGTTGTGAGGAATTTACCGTAAATTCCACTTGGCACATCCAGTTTTGATCAGACCTGTGGAATTGTAGAGAAGAAATATCAACGAACTAACTAAAAGAAAGTTTCATACCCAGAAGGGCCGAAACTTGGGAGATAGAATAGAATAAATATTGTCTAGCAGAACCGCCTCAAAATCAAGATTCAAAAGTGATACTTGTCCAACATGCCACCGAAAAAGGGAGCTTCTACACCAAATAAGCCTCCAAAAAATCGTAATTGGACTCTTGATGAAGGTGAATAAATGCGTAGGGACATAACTGAACTACAAAAAAAGATGGATTCAATGGAAGCTAAGTTGTTGGATTCAATAGAAGCTAAGTTGGATACTAAGATGGATTCAATGGAAGCTAAGTTGGATACTAAGATAGATGGTTTAAAAGGGGAGATTATGGAAGTATTGAAAAATTTCGTAATAGAGAAGACACTTGAAAGTGAAAATGCATCCCATGAAATTCATGATGAGGACACAAGGAACGTGAATCAAGAATGGAGAAACTCCAACTTTGGTTTGAAGACCAACCACGTTCCTAAGATTGATATAAGGAAGTTTGATGGAAAGGACCCAATCACATGGATACTTCAGATGGAGCAATTCTTTGATCTCCATAATGTGCCACATACACAAAAGGTACAAATTGCTTCTTTATATTTAGAACCTAATTAATTTGTATGGTATCAATGGCTTTGTTCTCGCAAATCACTTTGTTCTCGCAAATCACTTGTCACATGGACAATTTTCATGGAAGAAATGATAGCACACTATGAGGATACAAGGAGCAATACCTTCTTTAGCCAATTGGTAAATCTCAAGGAAAAGGGTTCAGTTGCCAAGCACATTGAGAACTTCCAAAGATTGAATATAAAGGTAACTGATATTCTAGATGAGAACTTGATTGATGTATTCATAGGAACTTTAACGGATATAATTCAACATGAGGTTTGCCTTTGGGAACCCAAATCATTGGAGAA
>JASDQU011249130.1:0-25412 GCA_032191745.1 Picea mariana
TACAATAATATCCAAGCTAGGGTTCTCATACCCTCGACTCCTATTTATACTAAAAAGAAGCATTTAGAGGAAGATCCTTCTAGAAGCAGAAGCTTCTATTAGGTCTTCTTACATCCGCCTTATTCTATTTTATTGAAAGGTCTTATTAATATTGACCTTTATTACATCCGAATACATTGATCTACCTATGTGCGGGTTAGGACCTTAACATATGACAACTTCTATTCTCTTCAATCTTAATGACTACGCTGATTACCTCTCTCCTTTGGATACAATATAAATGGCTAGGGAATTATTTGGAGTTCTATAGTCCCATTAATCCTAAAAAAAGCCCTCTTTTAATGTTGAGGCCTCATTTGCATGTAGGTTTAATTGTTGATTATTGTTCTCAGAACATGGAGGATGAAATATTTTGAAACATATCTACCTCATTAAATTCTTGAGCTAGAATGGATGCTAGGGAATAATCATATGAAATATATTTCATAGTCATTTGGTTGATTATTGCACTTGAGTCTCCTACTACAATCAACTCTTGAGTTTGGAGATCAACTGCAATTTTAAATCCTTGTAACAAAGCATATGGTTAAACTTGGTTATTAGAGGATTTCCCTAACCCCCTTGAAAACGTTTCTTCATTTTTTCCTTTAGGATTGATGATGATCCCCCCACACTCACGACCCCAAGATTTCCATTAAAGGTTCCATCAAAAACTAAAAAAATGAGAGCGTTGAGATCACTTCCAAATTTGAAAGTCTTAGACACTCAAGCGATGATGCCATTTTGATCTGGGCTTTGAAGTAATCGAAGATGAAATTGGGATGAGAGGCACATTCTGGCACTAATTATACCATTGTTGTTCATCCTCATTCAATAATTGATTTCTATTATTAGGCCTACCTTTTGAATTTACATATTTTTCTAACATTCCTTTGGCCTTTGCAGCTACCATATTTGAGTTTTCCAACTATTGCTTAAATATGGATTTGTTACAAGATATCCCATTCTTCCAACAAAAATACTTTGGTAGAGATGAGCACAATCTTTTGAACATAGGTTTGTATTTCAAAGTTTCCATATAAACCTTGCTCCACTGTGAAAATATACTTTTCCATGAGTCTGACATGATTAACCTGTGTTAAATTCCAACATAGGTAGATTTACAAACTTGCATTGTATAGACACATTTAAAAAAGAGATGTTGAATCTTTTTTGTTTTGGAGCTATAAAGGGCACATCGAGAGAAACATTGAATACCCCTTTTGAGTAGGTTTTCCATTGTTAAAATTTTCCCAGAGACCATCAACCAAAAAAAAAATGTTAATTTTGGGGAGTCCATCAAAATGCCATACACACGTTCAAATCATGGCTTGTCGGGGAAGAGATAATTCTTGCAATTGATGAATCTATCCGAGTCTAACCTTGTAATCAAAAGATGCCCAATCTTTTTTATTGGGATTTTTCTAGGTCACACATCTTTTGAGAGTTGAAATGAGAAGAGATACCAAAGGTTGGAGATGAGGAAGGGGGGAGCCCAGATTCCACCTTAGCCAACAACATGATCTTTCCAACTAGATAAAGATGTTGAACATAGTTATTAAATTATAATAATCCATCCAAAATTTCAAAAGGAGGAGTTCAATATTATTTTCCAGCGGCTGATTACCCATGATGTTGTCATGTTAAATGCTCATGGCTTTCTCATTGCCTATAATCCAAGTGAGATTGGATTGAATTATATGCGCCACACCTTTAATGAGTTTCCAAATGGATGAACGTTTTTTAGCTTCCAACAAATTACCCACATAGCCTGAGCGCTCTCCTCCAAAATATGTCTTATGCGTGACTTTTTTTCCATCAATCCAGCCTATTGAGCACACACTTATAATGAGAGAGGGGGAGGGGGTGAATCATTATAACACAATTTTTTACTTTTTCAAGCATTCATCAACCATAAGAAAATAAACACATATGAGATCTATTAACTGTAGAACATGGAACACAAGATTTACGTGGAAACCCTTTCAGGAAGAACCACAAAAATTCTCTTTATAATTATTTGTAGGCACCAACCTACTATTACAAATAGTTGTAGGCACCAATCTAATGGAAACACCAATCCACACTTGTACAAATACTGTTAGGAACCAACCTACTCTTATAGATCTTCATAGACACCAATCTATTGGAGACACTAATCCCCACTACTAAGCACCAACTTAGCAAGAGACACTAATCTCTTTGTTTGAGCGGCACCAACCTACTCTTACAGATATTCGTAGACACCAATCTACTGGAAACACCAATCCCAACCATTAAGTACCAAATTAGAAATAGACACCAATATTATTATGTGAGCTACACGAACCTTCACCGAATATGCTTGCTACTTTTACCTTCACCAAGTCTGTTTGTTGCTTCTGTCTTCACCAAGTCTACTCACTGCTTATACCTTCAGTAGGTCTGCTCACTATTTCTGTCTTTTCTAGGTCTGACCAAAATTTTAATTTCCAAATGGTAACTTTCCCAAAGCTTGTTGTTTTTGGCCTCTTCCTAAGAACGAACTTGTACAACATGCCACGTATTCAATTTTGCAAATCTGATTATGAAAATTTTCTTGAGGTGCTTCTTGTTGATTTTTCAAATGAGGTGATATATATTCGATATGTTATTACAATGATGAGTGTTCCATGTATACAAAACATATGGTGACCATCCATAAAAGGATGGGTCCCTTGGATAATCAGTAACTATTTATTATTATTATTATTACTTATTATATATATTATTTAATAATTAATAATTATATTATTAATTATTAATCTAGGAGAATGTCTTCCTAATGTTGTCCATGTTAGAAAATGGGTGTGCTCGTTTAACCATAGAAAATATAGCAATATTGTCTCCCAACCATAGGCACAAAGGCCACCCCCAAGAACCTTAACCTTAACAGAGAAAATAATTCTGGTAGAAAATCAACAACCAAGCAAGGCTAGCGCACCAAGCAAATATAACCAAAGACCAAGAAAAACATCCAAGACAGAAACAAAAATACAAGTTGCAGCAGCTGCAACTGCATCTCCTCTCCAAAATTGCGCACAACTGGTCTTATGTAGTTGCAAGTGAGTGAGTCACAAATGAGCTCTAGAACCCTCTATTTATACTGCTCCATCTTAGCTGTCTAGGCCGAATTCTCTTCCCGGGGATTAATAACTCAATATTAATTATTCCATTAAGCCGGCTAGTCTTCTAAAGTTATTATCCAAGTCTTTAGGGCTTCTCTTGCTTCCTGAAATATTCTAGTCTCGTTAAAGGTTACAAGTGGAGGTTAATACCACCCACAACGACCATAATATCAACACTACCTTCTAGCTAGGGAGGTATTTAAAGGCAATGGTCTTGAGCACAAACAAACCATTCAACCAGTAGCATCATTATAGCCACGCATGTTATCTCATGATCAAATCACGAGCACCATCATCACTATCCAACTAGATCGTCTCCATGGAAATCAGAACAATTCCATCCAATAGAACACAACTGTGTCTATTCATACTAATATACAACTACTATCCAGTGGTACACAACCACTCTCAGTAGCACATTGCTACTAACTAGTGACACACAGTCACTATCAGTGGATCACATCCACCACAGTAGCATAAAACTACTGTCCAGAGACATACAGTCTCTATAATAACCATATCATCTGATATCAATATGCATAAACAATATCATGATACAAAGTGAGTCATCTAGGACATTCTTCCACTCACATCTGCCCTCAGAAAGTAAAAATATTATCCATGGGATATCTGGACTATATAAGAATATCTGTCCCTGATTTCTTGGCTTGGACCATTCACCTAACTGGGCCATTCCTCTGACCCTAATCATAGTGGAACCTGGAGAGAATGAGTCTTCTCTAGGGAATGCCTGTCCTTGATTGCTGAACCTGGGCCATTCACCTAACTGGGCCATTAATCCGACACTAATCATAGAGAAATCTAGAGAGAATGAGTCTTCCCTAGGGAATGACTATTTGGACCATTTCCTAAGGAAATGACTACCTACACCAACTTGTATTGCAACAACCTCCAAAACAGACCATTCTTCGAAACTGCTCACAACTGTGAATTTCAAAAGAATGACTGTCCGACGAGGTTGACCATTCTACTTGACCACTATTTAGAGTGAATTCCAAAAATAATGACTATCCTATACCATTCCCCCACACTGGCCAAAAGGGGAATCACTGTCTATGGTACATCAACAATCTATCGGACCATTTTCATTACAAAAATGATTGTTCGATTTGGACCATTTTTCGAATTGGAAAATGCATGTCTGTCAGAAATTTCAAACCACTTTTCGGACTGGAAAGGAACTGTCCAATCTGGAACATTTTCCAAACTGGAAAATGAATGCCCTTGAATCAATAATATATATCAGTGCTCCCTCCCAACCCGGGGATCCATATCTTATCTTTTAGCTAATGGATTTATCTCCATGAGCCCCATCTTGTCCCTTAAGTATGAAAACTTTATCTGGACAAAGGCTTTGTCAAAATATTTGCTACCTACTCATCTGAGGAGATATATTGGAGTTTCACTTCTCCTTCGTGGAACTTATCACGAATAAAGTAGTATTTGATCTCAATATGTTTCGACCGGTCATGAAACACTGGGTGTTTTGATAGCCTCATACAACTTTGATTGTCACAATATATTACAGTCGAATCTGGTATCTGATCAAATAATCTAGAAATCATCTTCCTCATCCATACTTCTTCGGTACATGCCTCACATGCTGCGATATATTCTTCTTCTGTTGTGCTGAGTGTGACAGACTTATGTTTTCTGCTGGCCCATGATATAATAATAGAGCCCAAACTAAAACACATTCCTGAATCACTCCTTTTGTCTTCTACACTCCCTGCCCAATCTAAATATGTGAATCCATAAAGTTGTATATCACTGGATGAGGTGTATCTTAAACCATAGTTTAACGTACCACAAATATATCTTAGAACATGCTTTGCAACTATCTAGTGCTCATGTCTGGGTTCCACCTGAAACTGACTTAAAGTGTTTACAACAAAGAATGTATTTGGTCAAGTATTCACTAGATACATCAACGACCCAATCAATTGTCGATATAGGGACAGGTCTACTCAATCAGAATTAGAGTCTCTTACTTTTCTTATATCTGTGGTCATAGGAGTGGCCATGGATTTGCAATCCATCATTCCAAATTTCTGAAAAATCTTCACTGCATACTTTCCTTGTCGAAGGAAGATTTCACCATGCTTCTACCATACTTCTAGTCCCAAGTAATAGTGCATGAGACCAAGATATTTCATATCGAACTCAAAATCTAATTCCTTCTTACACTGGGTGATGAGAGACTCTGCACCTGCCAAGAATAAGTCGTCAAAATGTAGCAGTAGAATCACAGGTGCATTGTTCATAACTTTGTAGTAGAGATTTGGATCTGCATGACACTTAGAGAAATCGAGTCTTATTAAGTAATTGTCTATTCTGGCATACCAAGATCTTAGAGCTTGCTTGAGTCCATACATGGATTTCTTTAATCTGCAAACATGAGTGTCTCTGGAATGTACCTCAAAACCTTGAGGTTGTTCGATGTATACTTCTTCTTCAATTGCTCCGTTGAGAAAAACTGTTTTTACATCCATATGATGTAGAATCCATCCCATGGAAGTAACAAGAGACATAATGGCTCTAATAGAAGTATATCTGGAAACAAGAGAAAATGTTTTGTCATAATATTCTCCCTCCTTCTGGGAGAACCCTCTATCTATGAACCTTTCCTTGTATTTTTCCATGCTCCCGTCTACTGCATGTTTGATCTTATAGACCCATTTTGAAGTTACCACTGATTTTTCCTTGGGTCTAGGCATGATTTCCCACATGCCATTTTTCATTATAGACTGGTATTCTTCTATCATGGATTCTTTCCACTATTTCTTCTGAGCTCCTTCTTCAAATGTGGTGGGTTCTTCATTTATAAATTGTGTCATACATTCTGCATAGATGGAGAATCGGTTGGGCTTATTTCTTTACCTGAAAGTGCCACTTAGAGATTTGAGTCTTTCTGCTTCTTGTACAGTAGCTTCAAGCCAAACTAGACATTTTCTATTTTGGGGTACAATGACTGATTCAATAGGTTCACATGGTTGCATTGGATGATCAATTTGTTATGGTTCTTCATTCTGACTTTTTGGAAGACATGCAATTTCTTCTTTAGGCTCTTCATATTCTTCTTCTTCCATGGATTCTTCTATATATTTCTTGGAAGCCATCTTCTCATTGAAGGTTACATCTTTGCTGAGTTCAATCTTATGTTGTTTTGGAATATAGATTCTGTAGGCTTTGGAGTATTCACTATATCCAACAAATATTCCCTTCTTTCATGAGGGTTCTAGTTTCTTCCTTTTATCCTTGGGGATATGAATGTAAATAGGGCACCCAAAGATTCTTAAGTGATCCACATTAGGTTTCTTTCCTGAGAAGGCTTATTTTGGATTCATATCCTTCAATATGGGGTGGGGACTTTTGTTCTGAACATATATTGTTGTCATGGATGCTTCTCCCATAAATACATGGATAAACCTTGATCGTTCATTAGTTCCTTCACGATTTACTCAATGGATCTATTCTTCCTTTCTATTACACCATTTTGTTGAGGATTATGAGGAACGATTATCTCCCTCCTAATCCCTGCTGATTTGTAAAAGGAAACAAATTCCTTGGATGTGTATTCTCCTCCATTATCTGTTCTCAAAGTCTTGATTTTCTTGCTTGTGAGGTTTTCTATTTCTACTTTGAATTCTTGAAACTTGCTGAAAACTTCATCCTTTGTCTTCAAGAGATATAACTAAGTATTTCTTGAGTAATCATCTATGAAGATTACATAATAAAGAGATTTGAATGGAATCAGACCACAAACATCTGAATATATTAGATCTAGGATTTCCTTAGATCTATTATTGCTACTCTAGAATGGATTCGTAACATTTTTACCAAGTGCACATCCTCTGCAAATTCCTTCATGTGTAGATTGTAGTTCTAGTATTCCTTCAACCATCTTCTCGAGGAAAGGTAATGCTTGATATTTAAGATGAGTATAGCTTCTATGCCAAAGTTCATTGGGATTGACTTCATCATGTACAATAGCTCCATGTTGGCCCTTGACCAAGTTTTGAGGATCCTTGGTCAGGTTTGACCTACTTTTGGGACTTCGACAGGCTGTCGAAGATGGAGCGCAAGTGGAATCAGAGATCGTGGGATCTCAGCCCCTTTTTAGGAATTTTTTGGTTTTGGTCTTATGTAACGGGAATGGGGATGTTGGTCCATGGGTTTACCCATGTTTAGGCCCATGTTGTAATATATAAATAGATAGCTAGGTGATGTAAGAAGAGGCCACAACATGCTAAGTGCTAGAGTTCGATCTATGTGATCGAAGGAGGGACAAGTATGTGATGCCAAGTGCAAGTTGTAATTGTAATTGCTTTGTGCATACTATGTGAGACTTGCAGAGCTAAATGCAAGTGATTGTAAGAGACTGTGGAAGGCTTTGTGTTGTACTTCAGGGAAGGAGGATCTACCGAGGTGCACAAATCTCCTGTCCTTTGCGGAGTAAGATATCATGGCTCTGTGCATGTAGAAGATTGATAGAAAGAAATAAAGAAGAAGAGTCGGTGGACGTAGCCCCAGGGTGGGGGTGAACCACGTATATCCTGTGTTGTGATTGCTATGTGCTTTATGGTTGTTCTCTTGTCTATGTGATTGAATGCTTATTGCACTGATGTATGCTTAGAAGGATCTAATATGGTAGCTTAGTGCTGAATAATGTGAATAAATGCTAGATATGTTCTATGTTTTTATGATTAGTAATTGAATCTATTGGATCTGTATAAGTACTGCGATGATCTATTGTTAGGGTTTAGCTGTGCTGTAAACTAAGGATGAATACTAATGAATTGTAACTGCTAAGGGCTTTTTCAAGGTGTTGTAATCACATATCTGTGTCTCAGCTAAGGTTGCAGACATTGGAGCCCTGTAACCACCCCTTCCTCTACCTCGGGTGAGACTTCATCTGCTTCGCAAGTGCTGCCAAAAGGGACAATAGTTAGGGTTATGTTGGTGTGTTGTTGTAGTGTTGAACCCTGGGTCTGCCCTTGTGCCAACAAATGGTTCCGTTGCCGGGATCTGAAACTGTGATTGCTGGGAACTGAAGGAAAGAAAGAAATATTTGTGCGTAGATCTGTTGCCTTAGTGCGTAGTATTCTACTTGACCTGTAAAGCTCTATGCTAAGAAGAGAAGTCAGATCCGAAGAAAAAAGGTAAGATCTCGAAGCTTTGTGCTCTGATAAAGGTAAGAATAGTGAAAAGTTTTAGATCTGGAAGCTTTTTGCTCTACTGAAAGTAAGATTAGTGGAAATTTTTGTTTCAAGAATACGGATCTAGGTATGTTTGATAAATGTTATCCTAGTCTGAAAACTAGGGCATAACTAGAAGAGAGAAGTTTTGATATGAGTAGATTTGATAGAAATAATGAAAGATATGTTATTCATATGCATAGAAAGAATGTTTGGACTAACAAATGGATGCAGGGTCCTAGAAAGAATTGTTTGCAGGTTAGCTACTATGATTCTAGTGCGCAATACAAGAAAGGTCGGGGATCATTTAAGAAAAAAAGAGGATTAACCCTTTGTTACAGTTGCAGAAGACCAGGATATCTTGCTAAGGAATGCCCTGGAAGAAGACGTATTTGTCTTTGTTGTAAAGATATAGACCATAAAGTTTTAGATTGCCCTAGAATGATTGCTAAGATTGAAAAAATGAATATGAGACAAGAAAACCTTGAGGAAGGTCACGAAACTAATACCATGGCAGAACCCCAAACATAATCAGAGACTGTACTACTGCAAATGAAAGAAACCCTAAATGATCACAGAGATATCAACTTATCAGAGATCTTCAAAGAAAAAGAATGCATAGAAGAAAGAATAGGAGACTTTGACATATACTATCTTATGGATGAGGAAACACAGGTAAATATCATGACAGAAAGAACTTGGGAAGATTTAGGAAAGCCTGATATGACTCCTTCATTGGGAGGAATAGGATTATTCAGGGGAAAGTTGATAACCCTATGCGGAAGACTCACCCGGGTACCTATGAGTGCTCATGGAGATTTGACAGAGGAATATTTTGAGGTTGTTAGATTTATTGAGAACATCGCTCCATTTACTATGTTATTAGGAAAACCATGGATCGAGAAAGATCAGACCAGAAGAAAAGAAGAGGAGGCCCTAGAACATAAAAAGAAGGAATTAAAAGATTTCATGACTAGGAAGATAACACACTTGATTATAGAACAGGAGAACATATCGAAGCTACTGAGAACCAGAAACTTGGATCACAAAGTTGAAAGAACACAAGAATATTTACAGATGAGTAGAGCACCTACTCCAGATAGAGAAGCAATATTAATCTCTAATCCTATGAAATAATCTCAACAGTGCGAAGCTGCTATGCCAAAAGAAGACAAGAATCAGAATGGAAAAAAGGAATACCAAGACTAATATCACCGAGAATAAGGCTAGAAAAATCAACAAGAAGAGAGCAAAGGTTGAAAAGTTACAGAAGGGCCCAAAGGGAACTTCACGGAAGGAAGATTTGCAAAATTGGAACTTCACCAGGATATCAGAACAACGCCCCATGGAACTTCTCCATGGCGAAGTGATATGACCGTTGGAAGCATTATAACTGTTGGACCAACGTTCCAGAACAGTTAGAACAATAGTTATGACCAGAAAGCTCGCCATCGGACCATTGGGACCGCGCCACAACGGACATAACTGCATTGATGGAAAACTTCTTATCCGTTGAAGAGATATGTTACGTCGTGTCTACTTAGTCCGTTGACTGTTGCACCAAGAACACTTTTGTGAATTGTATCAGAGCTAACAAGAGAACCCATTGCTACCCCGCTGTGCTTAGTAAGATTGACACAGATTCTATTACTTTGAGCACTCATCCATCCGCCCAAGTTTTTTGATCGAGAGTGTGCATGTTGGACGAGCTCAACATTGCAGAGAAGTCAGTCGAGGAAGTTATAATTTTTATGATGGTCGGGAGAGTGATGTCCACAGGAATTAAACCTTCATTGACATGAGGAGTGCAAGCCTCTCCATCGACTACTCGCAGATCCGGACCATCCCGACTGACAACAGAGAAGAGAACAAGGCACATAGATGAACTAGAAAATGTGAAGTTAATCCCGACCATCTTACCCGACAACATCTTGCCTATGGCTGGCATGGTGAGTCGTGATAGTGTCCCAAGGGACTTCGATTACACCATGGTTACTGCATACCTCTCGAAGGGGATACGTGCAGTCAAAACGTAGAAATATAAGATCGCGACACTAAAGTTCAATGAATTCAACCTAGGTGACCGCAAGAATTACAACATCCTTGCTCCTTACAAGTATCTAACCAGGACGAAGGGGAAGAACTAAAAAATAATCCCCCAACCATGGACTATGAACCTCGTGCAGTCCACCCTCTTGAATGTGATGAAGATCCCACACTTTGGAAGGCACCGAGAGGTTAACGCGTGTGTTAAGATTCTACTCTCATGTTACCATGGCGGCTACCTATGGCTAGATAGACTCATCAGAGTCGATCCGACGTTGATCCATAGGATCACCGGATTGAGCATGCAAGGACTTGACTCGCAAGACTCCTACAGAGGGAAGGCTTTTGACCACGCCCTGGCACAGAGAATTAAGGACACTCACGCCAATGTATAAAGGGAACGTGAGGCTACAAGGTAGCTTCCATACAGAATGGTGCAATGTGCCTGGCCTACCAGCTGATTGTAGGGAAGCTAGTGAGGAAGAACCAACCTACTCAAGTCACAGGATTCATTGTTGACCTAGCCAAGAAATGTGTAGAGGGACTCCAGATGAGTTGGGTGAAGTACTTGGTCAACCAGCTGGAATTAGACTATCGCGAAGCTCAGGATCAAGGCTATGAGTTCCACTTTAGCTGGCTCCTAATCCTCATCGCATTTACCGCTTGGGAAATGTCATAAGGTGCGAACTTCTCAGACATTGATCCATTTGAGCTGCTCACTGCAAAGTTCACCATGCTTTGGTACTCGAGTGATATGGGAAAACAGTGCTAGTCAAACACGGTCTTTCATACCTATTATCTCCAATTGAAGAGGGCTATCAAAGCTTTCTCTCGTATGACATCGAAAACCCTACATTGGTTCTGATCCCTCATGAAGTTCCACGTATATTGACACTTCATTTATATCACCACGCGCACAAATGAGCACAAATAAGAAATTCAATCGTACTACAAGCTCACAGAGGAGGACCTTGAAGAGATCACCAAGGAATGGTCTGCAAAACTCTTCATCCCCGTAGACCCCACAAAAATGTCAGACCCTGAACCAATCAGCAGCCCTGAGACCACTCATGAAGAAAAGGATCGTCCTGGACCCAACAGAAGGAAGAATACCTAAGTGGTCCAAAACTTGAACAATGCATCATAAGGAACTGCTTCAATATCACCTGGACAAGGGGGTGATGATGAAGTAGAAGAGACAAATGGAAAAGAGGTCTAGCAGAATCAAGGCGAAGTAACATCACCTAGGGACCCTGCTGATGAGGCTAATCCCTTGAAGAAAAGGAAGGTTTCTCCCACAAAACCCACTTCCCGAATGAAATCTAGAGCCACCTTGACTAAGATGCAGACTATGCTCACTATGGATGACTTTGAATTTATCATCGCATCTATAGCAGATGTCTCACAAGACATCTTGCAGAAACATGAAACCAAGCATGAGGAGATGTATGATAGAATTGAGGTTGAACTCATAGGGGTACAACACGCCCTTCAATCCAACCACACAGTATCCACTGCACCCCCACCATCATAAACACTTGAGTTGGGAGATGAGCCTACCCAAATCCACAAACTAGCTAATGCGACCAAAGCTCGCCTTGTCGCGCATAGGAAGAAATTGAATAGGCCACAGAGGCCCTAAAGCAAGTACAAAAAGTAGTCATAGAGAAATTCCAAGTTGTGAAAAAAGAGAAGGCTTCCATCCAAAATAAGTTTGAAGAAGAGAAAGCGTAGATCCAACAAGAGAAAGAGCAGTTGCTCATAGAGTAGGTGGGAGTAAAAGAAACAGTCAGTAGAGCACTTAGCTCTATGATAGGCTTAGAGAAAAAGGAGGAAGACCCAGTGGAACATCAAGTAGAGAATCTCATGGAAGCTATCCAACAACTTCAATAGTGAATCACATACCTCAAGCTACGAACAATGCCAAGTACCCCGCAGGACATGCGAGATTAAAGAGAAGCCACTGCCTAGAGCGCAGTCGAGAGGATCAGAGAATTCACTCTGGAATGCAAACAACTAAGTGCTCGCAGCACATAGAATTATGAGTGACTCACTGAAGATACTGAGCTGAAGGTACTGGCGTCACAACTCTAGGAGGCAAAGTAGCAAGAAGCAACAGTACAGGCGTAGTTGAAGCTCCTATCAGCAGTTGAAAGGATGAAGGAATCCCAAGAACAACGCACTACTCAAAAACAATTCTACATCATTCAGAGAAAAGCCATGGAAGTGACTCAAAGGCTCCAACCAGTCCAAAACGAAGCTTGCCAACTGTTTGAGGAGATTGAAGGCCGAGGCACAGAGTTGGAACAAGTAGTCACTGTAGTCGAACAATGTTTAGAAGGACCTATCAATGAAGAAGTCATCCAATATTTCACTGAGCAGGAGGCCCTGGCACAACAACAAGTCGAAGCAGCTTGAGCCAAGCTCGAGGCTTTTGAAGGACAACTACCCAGACCAGAGTGAATCGGGATGAGTCATAGGTGAGTGTTGGGGGACTATTGTCCCTTGACCAAGTTTTGAGGATCCTTGTTCAGGTTTGACCTACTTTTGGGACTTTGAAAGGGTGTCGAAGACAGAGTGCAAGTCGAAGCAAAGATCGCAAGATATCAACCCCTTTTTAGGGATTTTTGGGTTTTGGGATTATGCAACGGGAATGGGGATGTCAGCCCATGGGTTTACCCATGTTCAGGCCCATATTGTAATGTATAAATAGATAGCTAGGTGATGTAAGAAGAGGCCAAAACATGCTAAGTGATATAGTTCGATCTATGTGCTCGAAGGAGGGACAAGTATGTGATAATAAGTTCAAGTGGTAATTGTAATTGCTTTTTGCATACTGTGTGAGACTTGCAGAGCTAAGTGCAAGCGATTGTAAGAGATTTTGGAAGGATTTGTGTTGTACTTCAGAGAAGGAGGATCTAGCGAGGTGCGCAAATATCCTATCCTCAATGGAGTAAGATATCATGGCTCTATGCATGTAGAATATTGACAAAAATAAATAAATAAGAAGAGTTGGTAGATGTAGCCCCAAGGTGGGGGTGAACCACGTATATCCTGCGTTGTGATTGCTATGTGCTTTATGGTTGTTCTCTTGTTTATGTGATTCAATGCTTAGTACACTGATGTATGCTTAGAAGGATCTAATATGGTATCTTAGTGCTGAATAATGTGAATAAATGCTAGATATGATCTATGTTTGTATTATTAGTATTTGAATTTATTGGATCTGTATAAATACTACATTGATATGTTGTTAGGGTTTAGATGCGCTGTAAACTAAGGCTAAATATTAACCAACTGTAACTACTAAGTGCTTTGTCAAGGTGTTGTAATCACAGATCTATGTCCCAGCTAATGTTGTAGACATTGGAGTCTTGCAACCACCCCTACCTCTACCTCGGGCAAGACTTCATCTGTTTCGCAAGTGTTGTGGAAAGGGTTGCTAGTTAGGGTTTTGTTGGTGCGTTGTTGTAGCATTGAACCCTGGGTCTGACCCTGTGCCAACACTTCATCATTACGTTCTAGTAGTCTATATAATCTGACTTCACCAGTTCCAAGAAATCTAACACTCTCTATGTTGGAGTCTCTAGACCAAGATAGTACTTCACCAAATACAAATGATATTCTATTTCCTTTGTCTTCTAGGAAAGACATAGATACAATATTCTTTTCTAAACCAGGTACATATAAGGCATTTCTCAAATGAACATTGTTACATGATTTCAATTTGATGGAGGCTTGACCAATTCCTTCGACTGGATAGGTGTTCTTGTCTCCAAGTTCTACCTTGTAGGATGTCTTCTTTTCATTTAGACTGGAGAGTCTGACCTGGTATCCTGTTATATGCCTGGAAGCTCCACTGTCATTTATCCACATGCCATCTTCAATAGTTCATGTAAGAGATGAATAATGTAGATGATCATTCATGATTTCTTTTGACTGATATCTGGTCAAACTTTGAATTTGACTAGTCAAACATTAACTTTGACGCAAAATATCAACCTTGACGTTTTTTCCTTCTCAGAGTGCCAATAGGTGCGCTGGACTAAGGTGCACCAGAATATCCTCTCCTTGAGGAAGTTGTTCCATCATAAGGTGGTTGGCAATAGGTTTTAGGGTTTGTAGTTGCACCTGCTAGGAACCCTTGTGACAATGCTTCAGTAACTGCACCTGCTAGAAACCCTAGCGACAATTCTTCAATGAGCTTGATAGTATTATGGCTTTGAATCCTTCTAGTGGTTAGACTGACTGAAGGAGGTGTGGGCCCATAACCTGTTAGAAAAATGGGTGTGCTCGTTTAACCATAGATAATATAACAATATTGTCTCCCAACCATAGCCACAAAGGAAACCCTCGAGCACCTTAACCTTAACAGAGAGAAGAATTTCGGTAGAAAATCAATAACCAACCAAGGCTAGCACACCAAGCAAAGATAACCAAAGACCAAGCAGAAAGTCCAATCCATAAACCAAAATACAAGTTGCAACAACTGCAGTTGTAGCTCCTCTCCAAACTTGCGCACAATTGGTCTTATGTAGTTGCGAGTGAGTGAGTCACAAATGAGCTCTAACGCCCTCTATTTATACTGCTCCATCTTAGTTGTCTGGGATGACTTCTCTTCCTGGGTTCTAATAACTCAATATTAATTATTCCATTAAGCTGACTAGTCTTCTAGAGTTATTATCTAAGTCTTTTGGGTTTCTCTTGCTTCCCATAATATTCTAGTCTCGTCAAAGGTTACAAGTGAAGGTTAATACCTCCCACTGCTACCATAATATCAATATTCCAAACATCAACACTCCTTATCAACGAGAGAGACATTTCGCATCATGCAAATCTTGTCTCTGAAGTATACAAACTTCTCCCTAGACTCTTGACACATGTTTATTAGTCCTTGGAGATATCTTTCTCCCATCTAAATTGAGGGGAAAATCCCCCTGCAACTCTCCCTCTAAGCCAACTGACTCTTTCTGAGATCAGGCTCACTCTGGGTCCACATGTGATAACATCTAGTATCTCGAGTCTTTATCATTCCTAGTCAAATCAACATGACTAAGGAGAAAGACTACACTTGGGCCATTCACCATAGGTACACCCTTGTGAGTGAGTGTCAACCCAATGCTATCTAACACATGGAAAGCACCTCAAGCACCTCGAGTCCATATCCCTCCTTGTCATGATCAAGGAAGGACTACGCCCGGGCCCATTTACCACAAGTACACCCTTGTGATAAATGTATCCTATATGCCTTGGTCTGCAACATCTAGGAGAAGGTCCAACCGATGCTTACTCAAGGCATTGTAGAAAAAGGTTTGTCACACATGGAACTCCCATGTGGACTTCTAGAGGGAGTCCATATCACTCGTTGTTATGATCAAGGACTATTCCTGGGCCCATTTACCACAAGTATACCCTTGTGATAAATGTATGCTATCTCCCTTGGTATGCATCCCAATCTAGGGGAAGGTCCACACAATGCTTACTCGAGGCATTGTATAAAAAGGTCTGTCATACATGGCACTACCATGTGGACTTCTATAGTCTACTCCCTCTAGAAACACTAGGGTCAACTCCCCATAGTGTGTGACGTCAAGGTCAATTCCCTTGATGTGTCCTCATGTGCTCTCCACAAGGGACATTGGGCTATAATCCCAAACCCACTTATTCCTCTCGAATAAGTGTCCTCATAGATAAACTCAACTTAGTCACAGAGGAGTATGATATGGACTTCTAGAGGCTATTCCCTCTAGAAACACTAGGGTCAACTCCCCATAGTGTTTGACATCAAGTTCAACTCCCTTGACATGTCCTCATGTGCTCTCCATAAGGGACATGCCCTCATGTTCTCTCCACAAGGGACGTTGGACTATAATCATAAACCCACTTATCCCTCTCGGATAAGTGTCCTCACAGACAAACTCAACCTAGTAACAGAGGAGTATGATATGGAGAATGTCTCAAGAAGCTGCAAGTATTAACAATCCCTCTCAGCGAGGGAGGCATTATCTGCCACACCAGATCTGTCATGGAAGTACTCAAAATTTGTCATGGTAAGGGGTTTGGTAAGAAAACCAACAACCTACTCATCTGTAGGAAGGTACTACACTGATAATTCCTTCCTCTGCACCATGTCTCAGATGTAATGGTATTTGATCTCAATGTGTTTCGATTTTTCATGAAACACTGGATTCTCTGAGAGATTCACATAGCTATGGTTATCAAAATGAATAACGATGGAATCCAACACATGTCCAAATAAATATGCAAGGATCTTTTGAAGACACATTGCTTCGTAGACTGCCACACTCAATGCAATGTACTCTACTTTTGCAATGCTCAAAGCCACATAAGTCTGTTATCTGATACACCAGGAAACCATGGAAGATCCCAAAGTGAAGCAACGCCCAGAGGTGCTCTTCCTGTCCATTGTGCTCCCTATCCAATCAGAGTCAATATATACCTGCAATATCATGTCAATATTGGAAGTATATCTCAAACCATGTCCAACTGTGCCTCACGGGTATCTCAACACATTGTTTGCATCAATCCAGTGTGTCTTTCTTGACTGACTCATAAACTGACTAAGTGCACTCACTACATAGAAAATATCTGGTTTGGTGTTAATCAGATACATTAATGATCCAGTCAGTCGTCTTGTATAGGGTTGGATCAATCTCATCGAAATCAGAAGAAGACACACTTAGTTTCTTCAGATTTGTCACCATTGGTGTAGCCATGGGCTTACAATTCAACATCCCAAACTTCTTCAATATCTCAACTGTGTACTTCCCTTGAATCAGGAAGATCTCATCAGCTCTCTGCCACACCTCTAGTCCCAAGAAGTAGTGCATCATAAAAATGCCCTTCATCTCAAAATCAAAGGCCAACACATACTTGCATTCAACAATAAGGATCTTTGTACTCGTGAGGAATAAATCATCAACATAGATGACCAAAATCAGGGACTCACTACTAACAATATTGTAGTATAGGTTGGGATCAACAACACTTTTTTTGAATCCCAAACTCACCAGGTGTCCATCAATCCTTGCACACCAAGCTCGAGGTGCCTGCTTGAGTCCGTACATGGCCTACTACACACATGAGACTCCTCATGTATCACGAA
Organism: Picea mariana; assembly: GCA_032191745.1. Classification (NCBI taxonomy): domain Eukaryota; kingdom Viridiplantae; phylum Streptophyta; class Pinopsida; order Pinales; family Pinaceae; genus Picea; species Picea mariana. The sequence continues at coordinate 17,577 of JASDQU011249130.1, forward strand.
ACCTTCTGGATGCTCGATGTATACATCTTTCTCAATCTCTCCATTGAGACAGTATGTCTTCACATCCATTTGATGTAGCCTCTAACCCATGGATGTTGCAAGGAAAATAATTGTTCGGATAGAAGTGTATCGAGAAACATGAGAAAATGTCTCCTCATAATATATTCCCTCCACCTAAGAGAATCCTCTAGCAACAAATCTCACTTTGTGCTTCTCGATGCTCCCATAAACTTGTGTGTTTGATCTTATAGATCCACTTGGAAGTCGCTATAGACTTCCCCTCAGGTCTCGGAACAATATCCCACACATCATTCTTCATGATGGAATGATACTCCTCCATCATGACATCTCTCCATACTGGCTAACTAAATGCTTCCTCCTAACAGGAATACTAAGAATCAATGATGTGGCTCATAGTTGTGACATAGAATGAATATATTTGAGGTATCTTTCTCTCTCGGAAGGTACCACAAGAAGATGCATTTCCTTCTACCTCCTGCAGAGTCTGACAAGCCGATGCATGTCTCTTCCGACCTATTGCAATATATTTGGGAGCATCAACTAGAGCTACAGGATCAGTGGAATCAATTGGATCAATAGGCTCAATTGTCTCACTCTGAACTACTAGAGGGTGAGGGGGAGAAGACACCATCTCTTCTTGTCTCTCACTATCAACCTCCATGTGAGATTATCTATATATCATGAAGGCTACCTCCTCCTCAATGGTAACATCTCTGCTCATGTCAATCTATATTTGACCATGGATGTAGATCCAATATACCTTCGAAGATTCAATGTATCCCACAAATGTACTCTTTCTACATGAAGGTTCTAGCTTGGTCCTTTTATCCTTGGGTACATGAATGTATAATGGACACCTAAATATCATGAAGTGTCCAACCTCAAGATTCACTCATGAAATGTGTCCATACTAGACATCTCGTGGTTCCCTCATGGAACACATGTCTAAGACATATTAAGGTTCCCTCATGGAACACATGTCTAAGACATATCAAGGTTCCCTCATGGAACCAATGTTTTCTCTAGGACACATTGAGGTTCCCTCATGGAGCTAATGTCCCCCAAGACATATCGATGTTTCCTCGTGAAAACAATGTCTTGGTTCCTTCATCTGACCATTTGAGGCATGTCAATATGAACTCCACATTCCCCCCTACTAATCCACATATGACCCTCTGGGGAGAATGTCTCATGTTGTAATCATATCAACATTCCCTCTTAATGAGGGAAGACATTCACATCAATAGAGAGGTTCACCAACTAGCCAACTAGCCGATGGCGAACATTTGTCTGAGGTAGTTTGTTGCTTGGTTGTCTCGATCTTTGTTGTGGAAGATGGTTATTCGTTGAATATCTTGATTGTTCATATCTAAATCTTAAAGAACAGTTTATAGCTTTGTGACCAAAATTAGAGCAGAAAAAACAATAACCATAGAAAAAACCTCCTTGAAAAAGTCTGTCTTCTTTGAGGAGGTCGATTTCTTTCATGTTGATAATCTCTCTGATCTACAGATTTGGTTCTGGTACTTTTTATTTCATTCCTTCTTGGTGGCCGATTTTCTTTCTTTGTTTCTGCAGAGTGACTGTTGTCAATGTTTGAGGATATGACAAACTTGATAGGTTCTATATTACTTGGATGATCACTACTTGATCCTTCTTCATACCCCAAGCCAACTTTCAACTTTGAGTTTCTTTGCTGATTTAGAATGGAGGTTAATCCTTATGAGGCTTTAATACTTGGCAGATTTTGATGATACAATCCCTTAAACTTCTCCATTTCTTTACTGGTTTTTACTATCTCTTCTTCTAAGGCTTCACACCTCGTTTTCTTCTCTGACAATTGTTGTTTCAGTATGTCTTCTATTTTATTTGCCTCTTCTAACTCCACTTTTAGTAGAGAAAATTTTTCATCAGGTTTTTCACCATTCATTTTAAACTGCTTCAACAATTGTTTTTGTTTTCTCTTCTTACATCTGAGTCTATCAATTGCTTCCAAAGAATTGATTAATTCACCTTCCATATCCACCACATCTTATTCATCATCCATTTCACCTCCTGTTTGTTCATCATCAAGATCTCCCATAGCCATAAGCATAAAATCATTCACTTTGTCTTCACATGATGAATCACAATCTATGTCTTATGAGGAATTGTCATTATTTGCACACAAACTTTTCTTTTTACTATATTTCTTGAATTTTTACTTCTTTTCATCATCAGATTTTTGGTCCTTTTTCTGATGGGGACACCTAGATGCAAAATGACCTATCTTACCATAGTTAAAACATTTGAAGGGAAGCTTGCCTTTGTATTTTCATGATCCTTTATTTAACCTTCTCACAAATTTTTCCTCAATATCATCTAAATCTGAATCAGTATTCTTGTCCGCTTTAAAAGATGCTTCTCTAGTAATGGATTTATCTTTGTTGATTCTAATTTCATATGCAATTAAAGTTCCTAGGATTTGATCAATGGACAGAGTTTTAAGATCATTTAGTTCTTCTATTGCAGATACTTTTGGATTAAATTTATCAAGCAAAGATCATAAAATCTTCTGAACTAAAATTGATTCTTCAAACTTCTCACCAAGACCCTTCATGGCATTCACAAGTTCTTCAACTCTTAAAAAATACTTGCTAACTGTTTCATCTTCATTCATCTTTAGTTGTTCAATCTTCAACCTAAATGTTTGAAGTTTGGCATCTTTTACTTTCTCATTTCCTTCATAGTTGCTAATAAGTTTATCCCACATTTCTTTGGCAGTTTGAAGATGCATCACCTTTACAAACTCGACTTCTGCAAGTCCATTCAAGATATCATTCATTCCATTAGCATTAAAGCTAAATTCGAACTTATCATCCTTGGAAGCTAGCACAACAGGATTTATGTATCTAGTCTCTACTACATCCCAAACATCAGCACCTAAGGCCATTAGGTATGTTCTCATTCTAACTTTCCAAAAGGAAAAATTTGTTCCATCAAACAGAGGAGGCTTACTGGCTGAAGTCCCTTCATGACTTGTCATGTTTAAGCTTACAGATCTAACTTTAAATAAAAGGAACCTGCTCTGATACCAATTGTTGAAATTACTAAGACAACTGAGAGGGGGGGGTGAATCAGTTGTTACTGTGCTTAAACAATTTTAAGTCTATTAAAATTATTTTTAATCTTTCATCAAATGACCATCAATATTATACATCATATGAACAACATAAACAATGTGCATCAATCACACATAAGATATACAAAGAGACAGATTTTTCACGAGGAAACCTATAAAGGGAGAAAAACTCTTCTTCTTCGAAATGATAGGAAGTCTTTTAAGTTCGGTACATCATCTATGTTTGAGCACCAACTCAAAGTGAGGCTACTACCTCTATTTTACAAGCTCCAACTTGTTGAGAGCACCCACTCTCTGGTTTCTCTAGCACCGAATAGAAGGAAGCACCAACTCCCTAAGAGTTCCAACACCAACTGGATGGAAGCACCAAATTCCTAAGAGTTCCAACACCAACTTGATGGAAGCACCAACTTCCAGTTACACAGGCACTGACCTGTATATCAGAGAACCAATTTTCTCCCTTGCATCACCCTTCCACCCTAGTTTCTCTAGCTACAACCAGATGGAAGCTACAACTCACTGTGTTCAAGCACCCACTTGTACCTCTGAGGACAACTATCCTCCCTAGCACCTCCCGACCACCCTGAAATATAAAAATATTCTTTCTGTGAATTTATTACAGTGATTCAATAGTTTTCATTTGCTTACCAGGCTTATCATTGTTCTGCTATGCCACTTTTCTCTACCTGCATCAGTGTCTTCCTGCTTGCATCCTCTTCAGCTTTCTAATCTTCTCCTCTGTTTCAGCATGCACAACTCGGATTTATCTTCTTCTCACATATATGCATCTTTGATATGTGCACAGTCTGCTCTCTTAACCTATTCTATTATTTTCCACTTATGTTCCTCATCTCTGAATTTTATTTACACTGGGCATACTGTAATTTAACCTTTCTACAGTTCAATTCATTTTTCACTCCTCACCACCACACGTGCACAGTCACAACATGTTTCTTTTCTTCCCTGCCTCTTCAGTTACACCTCGAATCTTCTTGGGAAAAAAAATGCCTCAGCAACTGAATCGCCAACCGTCCAAGAACCATGATTTGGTTCTGCTAACTGAATCATAACTGATCAATTACCTGTGAGGTGAAACAATAACTTTTTGATCAAGTTTCCAATTAACCAACACCGTTGGATTAAATCCACAAGATTTCGCGTTTATCTCATATGCCCACTAGCTGTGATCGAGCGCTAAACAAAATTTGAATTTCATGATTTCGCATTTCAGCATTCCTGTGATGAAGGGTCTCGACACTCCAAGTCACGATCGCCAAGACTCCGAGATGGAGCTTAGCACCGCTAGTTTCTTCCCCTCACGTGACCACCGGCGGTGACCTCAGGTTGTGCCAAAAGGCATTTCGTATTTCGTGAACTTATGAACTTCATCGAGCCTGATCAACGGTCGATATCTCCAATGATTCGATGGTCCAGATCTCATCGCGATCTCACATATCACGATTCCTATGATGAAGGATCTCGATACTCCAAGTCGCGATCGTCGATACTCTGATATGGAGATTAGCACCGCTAGCTTCTTCCCCTCACGTGACCACCGACGGTGGCCACAGGCTGCACCAAAAGGCACTTCATATTTCGTGAACTTATGAACTTCATCGAGCCTGATCAACGGTCCATGATCTCGATGATTCGACGGTCCAGATCTTTTTGTGATCTTGCATATCGTGAGTTCCCACACCATGCTCCGTGTACTCCTCCAATGTGCAAGTCAATGAAATTACAATCACTTGCCACATGTCCTATGACTCCAACGGTCAGAATTGTTATCATGATTTCTCATATCATGAGTATGAACCTCTTTCCTTTGGATTTCCCGATTTTTGAAACTCTGAAATGAAACCTTTGTCGTGCTTTGACTGTTTTCCTCCTTCTAATCTTACACTGTTGATCTTGCCATTATCGCTACACTATTGATCGTGTTGAGTATCGCCATCAATGAAAAACACTGCCATTATCGCTACGCTACTCTACCTCTATCTAAAAAACATGCCAACAATCTCCCCCTTTGGCATTGATGGCAACCCCTTGAAAAACATGCAACTATACCACTATAGCATCCTTGAAATTACCACACTTTATCCCCTTTTGACATCAATGTCAAAGAAGAAACATGCTCCCCCTGAGCTGTTGCAGTACATACTCCCCCTGTCAACTATGAACAACTTAGAAATACAACAGATATTCAATAAGTACTCCCCCTGATCAGGTGAATAGATTAAACGAAAGAAGTTATAACCCCCAACTTTTGACGAAGATATCCAAAAGGGATCGTTGCTAACGGTTTAGTAAAGATATCAGCTATCTATTCTGTGGAAGGAATATAATTCAACTGAACGACTTTGTTTGTAACTTGTTCTATGAGAAAATGGTATTTTATTGGGATATGCTTAGTCTTGGAGTGAAGAACAGGATTCTTGGAGACACTAATGGCACTGGTGTTATCACAGTGAATTGTAATCGGAACAATATAGTTTACCTTCAAATCTACAAGAGTTTGAATCATCCACAAAATTTGAGTGCAGCAAATAACAGTAGAAATGTACTATGCTTATGTAGTTGATAAGGAAATAGATCCCTGGTTCTTACTAATCCATGCTACCAACAAGTCACCCAGGAAGAAGGCACCTCCACTGGTGGTCTTTCTCTCATCCACACAATTTGCCTAATCTACATCTGAATAAGAAGTTAACTGAAAATTCTAATTTCTGGGATACCACAGACCATAAGTCATTGTTCCCTTCAAGTATTTGAATATCCTTGTGACAGCTACCAAGTAACTTTGTTTAGGAGTTGACTGATAACGACCTATCATTCCAACAACTTGCATTATATCAGGACGGGATGTTGTGATGTACAGAAGACTGCCTATCATTGATTGGTATGTTCTTTGATCAACATCGAGTGACATATCATCTTTACTGAGCTTGCAACCAACCACCATAGGTGTACTAATAGGAGAGGAATCCTCCATCTTAAATTTCTTCAACATCTCTTTCAAATATTTTTCTTGAGAGATAAAAATTCCTACAGAACTCTGATTTATTTTTAAACCAAGAAAATATGACAATTCTCCTATCATGGACATCTCAAACTCTGTTTGCATAGAGTTAGCAAACCACTGAACAAAGGATTCATTAGTAAAACAAAAAATAATATCATCTACATAAACCAAAACAACTAGTAAATCATCACCTTCAGACTTAATGTAGAGATTGTTGTCAACAATACCTTTCTTGAACCCTTTGTCTTGTAAAAAATTGTCTAGTCTATAATACCAAGCTCGTGGTTCTTGTTTCAGTCCATATAAGGCCTTCTTCAGCTTGCAAACATAATTAGGATTATCTGTCAATGAGAATCCTTCAGGTTGCTCCATATATACTTCTTCCTCTAGATATCCATTAAGAAAAGCTGACTTAACATCCATCTGATACACTTTAATGTTCTTATGGCATTAATATGAAAGGAACATTCTGATGGCTTCCAATCTTTCCACTGGTGCAAAAGTTTCATCAAAGTCTTGACCTTCAACTTTTGCATACCCTTTACAGACCAATCTGGATTTATTTCTAACAACTTGTCCTTTTTCATTCATTTTATTTTTGAACACCCATTTGGAACCTATTACATTCTTATCTTTAGGTCTAGGAACAAGCTCCCAAGTATTTTTCCTCTCAATCTGATCAAGCTCTTCATTCATAGCTCTAATCCAATCATCATGTTGGCTGGCTTCATCAAATTTTTTTTAGGTTCAGTCCTAGATAAAAAAGAAACATGAGATTGTTCTGAGTCTTTAATCAATTTCCTTCTTGTCTGAACTCATTTATTTATATCTCCGATTATCTGATTTTCAGGATGATTCTTTCTAACAATTTTGAGAGGTGATTTTGCTTCTTTCTGTTGATTTGTGTCAGCCTGAGTATTTGTATCTTCATTTGATTCAAATTCTTCCCTTTCTGATCCTTGGACATGTTCATCTTCATCTTCAGCTATATCTTTTGTGCTTGGTTCAACACTACTTACATTTCTGATCGAGATTTCTTCATCAACTTTTATGTCTATACAATCAACTAGTTTATGCAATCTATTATTGTAACATATGTACCCTTCACTGTTTGTAGCATAACCCAAGAAGATACCTTCATCAACCCTATCATCATATTTGCCAATATTTTCATCATTGTTCTTGATATAACATTTACTCCCAAAGACTTTAAAATGCTTGATTGAAGCAGGTCTTCCAAACCATAGTTCATAAGGAGTCTTGTTACTGTGTGGCCTGAGATGAGCTTTGTTAAGGATATGAATGGCTGTATGAATTGCTTCTACCCAATATGTCTGAGGTATGTTCCTTTCATTCATCATTGATCTTGCCATTTGTTGTATTGGTCTATTATGCCTCTCAACAACTCCATTTTGCTGTGGAGTCCTTGGAATTGTGTACTCTCTTCTGATCCCATGTTTATCATAGAACTCTTTGAATTTCCATGAACTAAACTCTCCTCCTCTATCAGACCTTACTGCCTTTAATCTTTTTCTTGTTTGATTCTCAGTCAGAGCCTTAAACACTTTGAATTTTTCAAATGCTTCAGATTTTTCCTTCAAAAAGGCAACCCATGTTAGTCTAGAATAATCATCAATAATCAACATAAAATAATTTTATTTTCCTGTACCTT
>JASDQU011249135.1:0-14638 GCA_032191745.1 Picea mariana
TCTGTTATATTATTGAATATCTGCAATATCTCTGTGCATTTCTTTATTATATCTCCGCTCTCATTTCGTGCCGAAAATAATCCGGATCATTCTTAGACTATTGAAAGATATTAAGAGCAACAACAACTAGACAATGGCTTCTAAAATGCTATTACTTTAGGGATTTAGAAGTTTATCTAGGTAAAACCACTTTAGTGAAGTCTAGCAAATGAAGAGAAAAGAAGTAGCACCTTAAGTCTTTTACTCCTAGGGTTTGTCAAGGAAGCAATTTCATAATCTTTAACATGAATAAGAAAATATACCATAACCATTCAAAATGAAATGACAATTGCAGATTTACTTAAGTCACCAAGAATAATCAAGCAATAAAACCCTAGATTGCCAAGTAACTTCACCAAAAATGATCCAAGTTGTAAAATTTAGCCTCCAAGATAAGTGTGCCTCACTATTTCATCCAAGAAATCCCAAATAGGGCGCAAATTTCAGACCACTTCCTCTTGTGTGAGGAGTTTTTATGTCAAAATGAGAGTACTTTATCTCTATTTATACAAAACTTTGACCCTTAATTAATTTTAGGTTAAATAAAAGGCCAACCTGGCCAATTTACATTAAAATCCAAATTTGACAGAAGTAAAATTAATTATCATCTAAAGACATCTCCAAGGGTGGCGTCATGCCCTTCTAGGGTGACATTGAGCACTTAAGGTGGAACATTGGGCTTGAAAGGTAGGTCGCTTGGCCTCCAAAGGCCCTAGATGAAACCCACACGTGCCACTAGGCTCATAAATTCCTCTAAAATGAAAACCCTAGCTCTGGATGACGTCCAGGGTCATGATGATGACATCATGGGCCTTCTAGGGCCAATGTCGATGTGGAAGAGAAACATCCCCCTGGGTCTAGGTCTACCAGGGTGCCTCCAAAGGCAACATCCTTCTTTTTCCTAGTGCAAATCTTCAGTTTCTTTTAACCCTTGGATGGGGTTGCAACATCCATCTGTGGTCTTTAAGCCCTCATGAAGGTTAAATCTAATCATCCCCTCACGTGTACCGGTCCATCGGGAAAGGTCCTACAACAATAACAAGTACGCCCTCCAGGGGTTCATAATTCACATGGATCATAGCATGTAAATCAAATCCAATAATTAAATTACTCAAACATGTGCATCAAACCCCCCTTAACCCAAACAAATGCTCAAAGACGTTATGCAATTTGACAAGTTAAGTTTGGAGAAGGTGTCAGGGTGTCCTATTAGGCTAACCTTCCTTAATTTTGGGGTGTTTCCTAGGTGGGAGCCAATCTAGGTCATGTAAGTGTATGAGGTGGCATGGGGTGCAATAATAACAGAGAAATGTAAGTCCTACATGTGGGTGCCTTTGTAGAGGGCGAGCTGCACCTTGTCATAAATGTTATTGTTTCCTATCCCATTCATTTCCTTTTACTCTTATATTTATTTCTTTTGATCTTTGCTTTTATGCTTTAAGGGAATAATTGAGGGCCATTGTCCTGGCTTGATGACTAGAGGTGAGAATGTTATCCACAAACATTTCAAAAATATGAGAAGGTTGGCTCGTGATGAGACCCCCTTTCTCTTGGTTATGCCACCAAGAGCCACTACCCTAGTTTGGTGACTGTTAAGGAAAACATATGAAATGATCTTACTCAAGCATTTTCAGATTCTGCTTGGCTAAAGAAAAATATAACAGTTGTTGAAATAAATGTAGAGACATAAGCAAAGACACCAAGATGATAATCAAGACATATGAGACATAAAGCAATCCTTTATTTCATTCTAATTCACCAAAGAGTCAATCTCTTTACAAAATTTTGCGAAGAATTTTTGGACCAAAGTCAAACTTAGACATCCCCGATGGAACATACAAAAGGACCTCTGATAGAAAATTAAAAAACTGAACTCTAAAAGCTAGATCATCTTGCCATAGATTGTTGCCCACTCGACTCTACACAATAGCCTTTGTTAGTCATGAAAACCAATTCACAAACAGACAAGTCTACACAGACTATCAAAGATAGATCGACACCTCTGAAAAACAAGTGTCTGAATGATGTAATTCAACCTTGAATCTTGTTGTCTACAATAAGACCTTGCTATCATAAAAAAGAATTAGGCTTGTGATAAATTAAGGAATGAATGAAAACTGAAATATCTCAACATAAACTCAAAGAGAAAACCTTAGTATGCTTCTCCTTCTATCCTCCCCTTGTTCCTCCCTTTACTTTTGCCTTTAAGCAAATTATAATTGGTTGAAGTAGTTGAACTATCTCATTAGTTGAATTAACTAAAAAATCAACCAACTTTTTAGTTAGGGGGGGGAAGTAATAAATCATGATAAGGGTTTTAAATAAATAATAACTAGTAGGTGGGACCCCTTGTGACTCCCTTTATCTCTTAACAATCATAACATAACTAGTTAATTAAGAAAAACACCCCTCCTTGTCACTCCCATCATCACATTCACATTTGACAATTTATCTCATTGATATTTGAAATTATTTTCAAAAATATATTACTCATATATCCAAAGAAAACACGTTGTCCAAAACTTCTGAAGTCAACTGTCATCAACAATAAATAAAATAAAACTCAAAAAACATATTTTCCACTCTGAGATGCAATGTTTCCTTAATTGCTGCTGTCACCCTTTGATTTCTTTGAGTTTTCCTTTGGTTGCGCCGAGCCTTTAGGCCTAATCTTGCTAATCACATGAGAACAATCGTCCCTCAAATGCATCTGGAAAGACACAGATTTATCAGAGCCATTGGAGGGTGAGGAAGGGGTAGCAATGGCTTTTCCTTTGTCAAGGGCATGGTGGGCCTTGGTTTTCAACCTTTTGCTAGCATGAGAGGACTGAACTAGTGAGTGGATAGGTGCATCTTGGAAAATCTGGTTAATAGGCGTGGGAGCAAGTAAGGACAAATTGGGCTAGCCATGATGTTGGTAGACTGTCAGGTGGACAATCTCTTGCTATCCGTCGTTTTCAGGAACCTCAGGTTGCAATGAGACATGAGCAGGCACGAGAATAATAGGGGCTTGTGGAGCTTGGAAGAGAGGCCTTCCAAGCCTAGGTTGGACTACTCTTTGGCCAATCCAATTAAAAAATCCGACCTGAAACAACTGGCCTAACTCTTATGAGTTAGCGTCAAAGTGTATGGAGAATCTTGGCCTTCTTGGGTCTCTGTTCCAATTACCTCTCCCTCGGTTGCCTTTGCCATGTCTACCTCGGCTGAAAAAGTTCATTCCTGCATGCATGATTGATTAGCAAATATTTCCTTTACAACCATACACGACAACTCCTTAAAAATATGAAATAGACTTTGGCTCAACAACAAATTAGACTCATGCAATCCAATCCATATAAATTGTTTAACTGTTATCAATGAGCAGGGGATGAAAAAAAGGTTTTGGGATATGCGAGGGGTTTGTATTGAGAGAAACATGATAAAATGAGGGGGAAAAGAAACATGGTTACTACTCAAAGACAACAAACAATCAACTGTAATGCAAACCAAAGAAAATATCACTGTGCAAACCAAGAAACTACGACTTCAAACTGCTTCAATATAGAATTCTTCTTAATTGTAATTAAATTTTAGAACAGGGAGTGAAAAATGAATGTGGGAAGGCGATGGAGTTGTAATTAGCGAAAAGTGAAATAATGGTAGGGAAAGAGAGCATATACTATTCATAAAATTAATTAAGTAATCCATAAAACCATTCTGTAAAAGGAAATAACACCAACCAAATAATCACTATGATCAAATGGAAACTACTGTGTATAATTCAATTAATTCTATGCATTAACTTGTTCACTGTTTGTAATCAGATTTTCAACATAGTGTCACCAAACAAGACAACATGCCTTCCACAACAACCTGTAGAAGAGTTTTGTTTCTTCTCATTGTCCATTTAATATTTTAAAACAATTCCCAAATGAATACACAGTCACTTATCTCCACTCTGTTCAACATCAACTCATCAACCACTGCCCATGAATTATTTCAATCATCAAATACAGACTCAAAAGTCGTGCTTGATTCTGTCCTTTAATTCATTTAATAATTAAATTGTAATGAGGTTATACTATTACAGAACTTGTGTCTATCTCTGCTATGATGCATGATATTCATCAACGCACATAATAGACAACCAAAAAAACCATCGATATTTTAATTGCAAAGATCCCTACTTGCCACTTAAACACACAGACAACAATCACCATTTTAACCCATACTATGCTTGGAATACACAAACCATTCAACAAAACGCAGAGCATTTTTGTACAGGTCCAATCAATTTGAAACTAAACATCCACAATGTTGGGCTATCAATCCAATACAATGAGGTAGCAACAACAAGCCTGATCTCATCTCATAAATTGATCAAATTTGCAACAAAACCATTTTGTTTTAAAAACCCGTGACCATCTCTGATGGCGCAATCAATAATATCCATAGCATATACAGTGGATGGCCATACCATAATAACCACGATTGCAATATTCCCATTTGGAAATTTAAAACACATAGTCACAACAATCATTAACTCAACCTAACATTTTGTAGGAAGGCTACACATACCCATGCATCATGCGTGAATACATTGTTGTGAATTAATCAATTTAAAACTAATGTTGGGTTAAAAATTCAATAGTCACCATGTAAAAGACAACGACTATGTATTCGATCCCATTTATCCAATTAACCAATTAACCAATTAACAATGTTGAGATTATCAATTAGATTGTTATAATAACCAATTGCAGTGACTAAATACCAATAACCACAACCATTGTCATGATAATCAACAAAGATGAGCTAACAATAGAACACTATCGACGATGCACCACTAAATCATAACCATCAACCATGTATCCAAAAGGATGTAATGGGTTCCCTTTATCAAAACCGGGCTTTGAGTAATCAAGGATTTTCCCTATGGACCAACACAGGGAGACTGGAGTCGACCCCCACCATCGGGTGAGAACTTTTGAGACCAACGGTGCACACACAAAGTATACCACCACTAACTTCACAGACAAGGTGACAACTCCCGTGATAGGATAGATTATGAATAGAGGAGCAAGGCTTCACTTCAGTCCTGTAACAACACTTAGAACACACAGGGTATAAACCTCGTGGTTTTCCCAATCAACCCAATAATGCCAAGATAAAACAGAGTCGAGAAGTAGCAATCAACCTTAAGCAAGCCCTTTGGCATAACCGCCATCGTAACCTACTGTGCAAACATCAACAACATGAACGAACCCATACCCAAGTGAAATGATATGCAGTGACACAAATGTTTCAAAACCAGTAAACCCCATAATAGTGAACAACTGGGTATGGTGATAAGAAAGCGTGGAGACAACCAGTCAATCTGGACCGAATGGAAACCCTTCAACCAAGACCAATAAGTATGACAGAGATCCTTCATGGCTTCTAAACTCAGAATGATCAATGAAACTATAACTTCAAACATTATTGCAATGAAACCACACCAACCATTCATTCCATAAAAATATCACAAATTTACACAGTTGCTAGACTTAAGGAAAGCACAGACCCATACATCCTGAGCCAATATCTATTTCATAACCAAAGCAAATTCATGGATGGCGAAAAGACATACCTATAACCAAGAGCACCTTAAAAAAAACGAGCTTAGCCGATCGGTTCTTCCTCTACTTGAAAGTCAGAGCCTAACCACAACAAAGCATAGTTGAATAATTTCCAAGATAGGGTGACGGACAATGGAAGGAGTTTGAGTGATGTGCAGTAAATGCACGTCACCTCCACCCCCACTCATTCAATTCCTTAGGACATGCCATCCAACCTTCCATTAATCCACTTAATAAATCTATGCATCAAACTTAACACCCATCACTTGTCAAACGCGCCACCCATATCACATTTAACCATTGCCAACTATACCATAACACATATAAACCATGTTTCATATAACTCAATAAATCGCATAGCTATTAACTTGTTAGCTAGGACTAACAATGATCTTTTAATTTCAATGCATGTAGAGTAGCATATTGGCATAGTTTAATCTCTTCCCTTTGCATTTTGTTTATATTGCTTTTATTTCTTTTCAACTGCTTCTTATATGTTGTTACTAACATGTCTCTTGTGCAGGTGTCACAGTAATGAATCTAGGAACAAATAGCAAGGATAACAATGGATACATAGGCCATCATAACATGAAATTAGAACCTAGAGCAATCTAACCAACACACAACATGCCTTATCCATCATTCATTTGTCGCAATCAGAACCAACACATAATATGCCTTATTTATCTCCAATAAAATCAAGATTCCATCAACCACGTAGAACCCTATAATCGATGTCAAATAGCAGCATAAACATGAAATAAGAACCAGATCTGATCTCCCAATCTACAAGGGGGTCCCACCTACTAGTATTATATATCTTGTTAGCTTATAATAATAGGCTTTAGCAATACTTAGCGGGAAAAAACCTCGTTGTGATTTTAATCGTGAACAAACTGGTGACTCCATAGGGAAATTTGTTTTCAACATATTTAGAACTCATAACTCATGCTTTCGCAGACCAAGAACAACGGGTCAAGAAGATATGACCAGGAAGATTATGCAATAGGGGGAAGTGAGCGGATTTAATGGAAAAATTACCGGGAATTCAGGAATAACTCATGAAAAGTGTTAAGTATGAGGGGTTTTACCACTGTGTGCATAATCGTTCAACCATGATTGAATATTAACTTCAAGGAGAAAATTTATGGAATTTCTCTCTTAAATTCTCAAATGGATGAAGAAAAGGAAGCAGAAGTGGAGATAACCCAATTTTTTTTTCTAGACAACAGTGGAAGTAGATAACAAATTCAAGGGTGCCTTCAGGGGAAACATCGTAACAGTTGTGTAAGCTTGATTGTTATTGACTAACAATGCTTTGAAAGAGTGTCACTGTGGAGGAACTAATCCAACATCTTATTTTGACCAAATTAACTAAAAGATGGTAGGAAACAAAATCAAGACAGAAGTAAAATTGCAAGATTAAAACAACAACAATAAAATGACAGAAACGTAAAAGCAGTAGGAAAATTTTAAAACAAAAAGCATAATTCAAACTCTTGTAAAGTAGAAAAGAAAATAGTGCAAAATTGAAAGTAGAGCTAGGTTAATAGTATACAAAAAATCCAAACAACATTAAAACTTTCCACGTGGGTCCCACGTAATGTTTCTAATGAGAACCGTTAGTATTGTAGGAAAACAATTTCTCCTGTAAATCCTTTAGAATGTAAGAGTTAGTATCCAAGACAAAAGAAATTTTAAAAGGACCCAGAAATAACACTTGGAACTCTGACGTAATTATCAGCCACTTAACGTATATGATTAGATCATCAAGGTAGATATGGATAGTGATCAATTCATCAAAAGTTGTGTATAGGTCTTTTAAAGGCGATACTTGCATCAGGTAATCTAGAAAACATGCATTTATAAGTCATGGTACCCCAATTAGTGATAAGACTGGTTTTGTGAACATCTACCCCTTTTTCCTTGATTTTACTGTAGCCCAAGAATTTGTCAAGTAAGGGCTTCATTTGTGACCTTACAACCTACTGCAGAATCATTTCCATATTGAGGGGAGGAAAATGATTTCTCATAATAGCCTGAATGAAAGTGCGAAAATTAATGCAGGTTCTAATATGACCAGTGGTCTTTGAAACAGGTACCCAATTGGAAACCCATTCAGGGTAGACTGGAAAAACAATCCCAGCCCTTAAGAAATTTTCCAACTCCCTTTGAAAAGTTGCTTTAAATGCAGAGTTAATAGGTATTTGTTTTTGAATAGCTGGTTTCATGCCTTCCTTGATGGGGATAGCATGTTGTATAAGCCCATGATCAAAACCACGAAGATTCTTATAAGGCCAAGCAAAAACATCTAGAAATTCACCAAGTAGCTTGGAAAAATTCATTTCTTCTTTATCAGAACATTGAGTACTTATTTTAACATTCTTTGAATATTTGAGTGCCCCAATATTCAAGGAAATGGTTTCACCCACCTTCCTTCTTGATTTCTCTTCTCTCTGTCTCTCTTTATTGCCTACATCACCCGATGAAAACGAACTCTCAAGAGGAGTCAAGCCCTTAGGAATCTTGTTATCTTCTATGGATATAATTTCCTTGGGCTTAAGAGGTTCATCTTGAATGAAAGAAAAAATGCTCTCATCGTTAGGGAGGGCCTGCCAAGATTCTACATTGTCAGGGATATGTGGATGATATAGAGATTGAAAAGAACATTCAGGATTGTGAGGCAAAGGTTGCTAATTAGGAGAAGCTGTAAAGACAACTAACCGATCAACCATTGAATTCAACTCCCTCTTAACATGAGTGATGTTGAAAGATAATATGTTCGAGATAAGTGCCCAAACAATTTGGGTATATCATTTCATCAGCTTGTTGCTAGGAGAGTATATCTTACATACCAGGTTCACAACAAGTTCAGAATCTCCAAAAACTGAAATGTGACCACAACCAATATTGTAGGCATTTTCAATGCCTAATAATAAATCTTTGAATTCAATGTCAGGGATAATTTTAAGGATGGAAATTTATTTTAAAATGTAGAAACCTTGGCGAATCTTAGTAATCCTTCATATGCCAACTATAAATGTTTGGCGATATTTTTGTAAAAATATTTAAATTTCTAAGGATTCTATATAGTTTGTATAAAATTTTGGCCATTTTTAAGGTAAAATAATTTTATCCTATAGAATTTGGGCGAATCATTTTTAGAATAGCAAATCTTTTTTTGGGGAAAACCATGGAAAATTATCCCATGAGCGAAATTTATCCCCTAAAATCATCCCTATGAATCAGTGACATTGTTCGTACAAGCAAACTCCAACCTGTAAGACAAATTATGAATTTTTCCTACAGGAGAAACCAAGATAATGCTAGCCCCATTACCTTCATTAGAGCGTGAACCATCAAAGTGCATCTGCCACATATCATCGTCTAAATATATTTGTTCCAAAGGAATATTATCTTCCTCAACAAAGATGGAATACACTCCTAGGTCCTCTTCGATATAGTTTACATTAGGTTGTGGAACACTCTCTATGCAGGGTGAAATCCTTCCCTCTCTAAGGACTATAATGTTCTTACCATTCCAAGGAACAGATAAATGTGTCCCGTCGAGTGAGAGGTATCCACCTGTCAAGGCTTGCCAATCTCTTCCCAAAACAATTGAATAATTTCTTACCGACATATCGATTACCTGAATACTAAGGGTTGTCCTTATTTAAGGGTGTGTGCATAAAACTAAGGTCACATATTTAATCTCACCTATGGTCATTTGTTGTAGGCTATTATAGGAGAGCATGCTTCTAGCATTTTCATTTGTACAAGACAAGCCTAGCTCTTCCATAATAATCTTATACATCACACTTGGGCCCAAACCGCCATCAATGAGACAGCAATGGGTGATTTTATACATAATATTTATAAAAATATAAAAAGGGGGATTTTTTACAGGGTACCTAAAGTTATGTACACCTACTTTATTTACATATGAGTCCTCTTCATTTCCCTCTTCAGAGAGGTTGGCTACAACTGAAGCTTTTCCTTCCATGAATTGTTTCAGATGCCTTTTTTGTTCAGGGATGACAAGCATGTCCAGAAGGGTTGCATATGCTTTGATGTTGGCCAACTGATTCAAGATATTGTACTTGGAAGAGGGGAGAGGGGAAGTTGTTCCTTGATTATCAGGGACCTTAGGAACCTGAACAGTAGCAACGGGTGAGGATGAGCTCAGGCTAGAAGAATTGCGGGGAGGATCAAATTTTCCCTTGGGAGAATAGGCTTTGTTCCTAGTATTGATGATCATGACATCTTCTGGATCTATAAAATCTAGGAAAACCATAGTAGTTTCTGGTCTTTTACCAAAGATTTTATCTCTGGCACTCTTCCTTACCTCACATGTGGCTTCCTCGTGGTGTTCTTCGCAAAAGTTATACAAACTTTGAGGCAAGATAGCTTTAGGCTGAAAATTATTTTCAATTGGACTTCTGAAGGGGGGTGAAGAAGAGGATGAATCTCCAAGGGTGAGAGGTGAGACAATCCCCTTTCGATCATACGCTATCATACGATTGTTCATATCTTGTACTAGCTGTAAGAGGGCAGACATGTCTGTTTGTTTAACTGATTCTCCCTGAGGAAGACTTCTTCTTTCAAGCTGTTATTCATACTCTAAACAAGTATGCAAAGAAGTACCAAGATTATCAATGGATTTTTCCTCAAGACTATGACAGTAGGGGGAAGGTAATGCATGAAAGTGACTTGGTTATGAGGTCGAATGATTTAAGGGATCTGATTGTATAACTTAGTGAAATTCAAGTTGAAGGACTTTATGGTCTCACCATCCTTGTATGCGATGTTATTGTATTCTCATAACTTCTCGGCCAGGCTTTTAGATTGCCCATAAGTGGATCTAAACCAATAGATTAACTCTTCCCAAGTCGACAAAATCTTAGGAGGAATGTCAAATAAATCAGCCGCAACCTTTCCCTCCAAGGAATTGACGAATAAGCGCATGCAAGTGTCATTGCCATTGGCTCCTATGTTATGACAAACATTAGAAAATGCCACTAGGTGTTCGTTTGTAGTGACAGTGTTATTTCCTGAAAACCTAGGAAGATGTTCTTTGAATTTAGGAAGTGGATGAGTAGCGAGTGTTAGGTTAAGAGGAGATGACACATGCCACGGTGTGGTTGTGTCATCTTCTTCAAACTGAAAAATCCCATACTTTTTAATGTCTTTGGCAGGATTTTTGGTAGATTGGACATGGATATGGTGGCTATATAAGCTACCAATCACTGACAAAGATGAAGATTGAGAAGAGGAAGAACTTCCAGTGCCACCATAGCCACCACTAGATGCCATCTTGTGGATGATAGATGAGGGAAAGAAAGATGAACTTGATGAATCAAACAAAGTTCTCCTTAGAGCACTTTGTTGGGTAGATAACGCAATGTTCCTTCTTCCTATTTCAACAATAGGATTAATTTTAGGTGATAAGCCTCTTCTTCTTCCAGAAACACGAGAGTCTAAGGACATGAAACAAAGGCCAAAACTGAAGAAACAAGAAGGTTACTATTGATTTCTAGGTTGTCTACATCTAGCTTCCAATCGTTCTTGAGCACTAATATCTCGTTCAATTGCTGCCCATGAATGATTAAGCTCAACACGAGTATTGTCAGTGTCTAAAATGATGTTAAACAAATTCAAAGCAATGTTGGTCTGATCTTGAAGACCGGGCTCAATATTGGGCTGCCTTGTAACAGGTACAGTCATTAAGAAATAAAACAGTCAAAGAATCAATATCAAAAAGATAGATGTGAAAATTGAGTATAAAAATTAACCAGAGAGATATTGAAGATCTCCCCAGTATGGTCGCCAAATAAATGTTGAGGAAAATATATGAAATGATCTTACTCAAGCATTTTCATATTCTGCTTGGCTACAACAAAATAGATGGGAATATCACCCTATGTTTATAGCTATCAAAATTAATATCCTAACTCACAAGTATTGATTACAGGTGCTTAGGCTAGTCCTTTTATAAATAAAAGCTTGCTGGAAAATTCATTTTTTATATGATTTTCTGAATATAACAGTTGATAAAATAAATGTAGAGATAGAAGCAAAGACACCAAGATGATAATCAAGACATATGAGACATAAAACAATCCTTTATTTCATTCCAATTCACCAAAAAGTCATTCTCTTTACAAAATTTCATGAAGAAGTTTTGGACCAAAGTCAAACTTAGACATCCCCGATGGAACATACAAAAGGACCTCTGATAGAAAATTAAAAAAACTGAACTCTAAAAGCTGGATTAGCTTGCCATAGATTGCTGCCCACTCAACTCTGCACAATAGCCTTTGTTAGTCATGAAAACTAATTCACAAACAGACAAGTCTACACAGAATATCAAAGATAGATCAACACCTCTGAAAAGCAAGTGTCTAAATGATATAATTCAGCCCTGAATCTTGTTGTCTACAATAAGACCCTGCTATCATAAAAAATAATTAGGCTTGTGATAAATTAAGGAATGAATGAAAGATGAACTATCTCAACATAAACTCAAAGAGAAAACCTTAGCATGCTTCTCCTTCTATCCTTCCCTTGTTCCTCCCTTTCCTTTTTCCTTTAAGCAAATTAGAATTGGTTGAAGTAGTTGAACTACCTCATTAGTTAAGTTAACTAAAAACTCAACCAACTTTTTAGTTAGGGGGAAAAGTAATAAATCATAATAAGGGTTTTAAATAAATAATAACTAGTAGGTGGGACCCCTTTGTTAGGACTCAGAAATGTCGCATTTTCATCCACCTTTCCCTTCACTATTCCTTACATTTCATCGTCCCATTAACCTTCCATCATACCATTTTCATAAATACATTTGGGTTTCACATTATTATTTTCCACTTTATTCATTTTAGTATTATAAGTGAATTTATGATTAAATATTAGAAAAATAACATATTTTCATTATATCTCAAGGTTGGATGAGTTTTATGACGTGTATAGGTATATTTGAAGATTTTAACAAAGTCAAATATTACCACCTAGACTCAAATTCGAATTATATCTTCAAACTTGAAGATTTGAAAGAGATTTGAAGTTAAGCTCAAGGAGAAGATCATGGAATATTTGGTTGGCATATCTTATCTAAGATATGTGAGAGATGTGTGGAGGATTTGAAGGGATCATATCTTGTAATAATAAGAAAGTGGTTGAGAGAATAGTGGATCTGTAATTATGAGACTCTTATCTTATCTTCAAGACTCTCATGTATAAAAGAGAGTGTTCTCTCTTCATTTTGGGGGAGTTAGAGATGAGAGATTAGAATTAGATTAACTTGAAGTCTTAGAAGGGGATTCTTAGCATTGATTCTGTAACGCCCCCGACCATCATCCCAATGGCCGGTCAAACGCTACTTTGTGGAACAACATCATTCTCATACTTAATTAATAACATGCATTATCGAATTAAACACATTTAAATCAGAGTAAGCACAGAGTTTACTTCTAACATAAATAATCCCTGGCATTAACAATAATTCATATGCACAACAAAATACATGATATGTATAAGCATCACAGGCATGCAAAAACATAATATTAAGCATAAGCTGATACTTATCTTTGAAACCGTGGTAATTCCACCAACCATGTGCAGGCCTTCCGCGAACCTCCCATCCTTAGACCAGACTGCTCATAATGCTTAGCAGTGGGTCACCCCCGAGCTGGGACTAAGCTCCACCCAAGGCAAGGAATCCTAGTCTAGGCTTAGGTTACAGGGAAAACTGCACAGAATAACTGGAAGGATTCTTCCCAGGATGCCTTCTTACGCCCACTAATAATAGACTCTCATTCCCCAAATGCTTGTTTTGCCCAGGAATATACACCTTCAAAAGCACAGTCCATCGGTGCTTCACCTCCCTATCTGAGCCTCGACAACAGGCTGGATCAGGAATTCTCAGAGCTCTGAAGCTGGTGTCGGACTCTCTCTAGGGGAAAACCACTTCCTAGCAAACTCTCTCACCTGGAGAGAGATGCTCATAGGCCTTACAACCTGCCTCTTTAACCATGGCCCTGACAACCCACTTCTTCAACCAGTTTCAACTCAATTTCCAAAGGGTGAGGATAACAACAACAACAACTGGTCAATTCCACTCAGGAAAAACAGAAGGTAGCAACCCAAAGATAGTTCAGGTACAGACTCGACTCTGCAAGAGAGAATAGGCTGGGCTCACAGCGTACAAAGGTGACACGGATCAATCCACAGGTTTGTCACTGGTTTCAGGGTGTGTGACAAGGAATTAACGCAGAGGTCGAACACAGACTCAAATGGTTCAGATGACTAAAACCTTGGATTCTCAGGAAAACATTACGGTTTTCTGGTTTCCAAGCTATGTGAGGGTATGCAGAGGTCGAATACAAGGGCCACGAGATTCACGGTTCAGACAATCGACGGTCGAATGGAGGAGGAACCCCCAACATGACTCACTTCTCTGGTTTTAACTGCATGCGCTTGGGTCGACACATGTCACCCATGATGCTACATGCACTCCATCAGCATGCGTTCCTCTCCAGGAACTTAGGAAAAAACAAATATTTCACATGGCTTTTGGAATAATATTAAAATATTATTCCCAAGGACTTAAGCTCCTAGGCTTAGCCCCTAGGCTCAACACTTAGCCTGTCTTTCCCAACTTCCAGCCCACAATCCCTTACCCATTCTGTGGAAGCTTAGTCCCCCATCACTCATTCATTGTGGTCGGTCTGCACATAACAGTGTTTATATTTTTTTTATTAATGTTCTGTATGATTACATATACAAAAGCAGGCTCCTGACCTTAACACTTAGACTCTCTGGCCTAATAATACATAAGCCCACCAACTTATATAAACTTGGTTCACCAGCCTATAAAACATAATTACAATTCATAATGAAAGCTTTATACTTCATAGACATGATTACAACAGGGCTCGGCCTTGGGGACATTACAATCCCCTCCCCTTATTTTTGCACTGTCCTCAGTGCAACTTCAAAATGCATCT